>JADBJO010004125.1:197500-212039 GCA_016801955.1 Conus betulinus | reverse complement strand
CAGAAATTCCCACTGCCACTAATAAAAGGACGGATAGAGAAGTTGTTATTTCTGATTCAACAAAACGATAGCTGTCACAGAAGCCGTTATCAAGATTTTCGCTTAGGTATAATTAATGTACTCATCTAGCACCGCCGTTCCACCATTAACCATTAATCAATCCAAAACGTTTTTAAAGGTCGGATTCATCACTGATGAATGATTTATACTCGTTCATCCTTCCTTTCATTAATCCGTTCATTTCCGTTCTGTTGTTACGATCTTACAGACTGAAAACGTCTTAACAAAACAAAAGAAAGGAAGAAAAGAAAAGAAAGAAACAAACAAACAAAGAAAATAACAACAACAACAAACAACAACAAACGCAACGAAGATGTGAGCATATAGCAAGCGGCGAGCGAGAGAGTGTTGAAGTTGCAACAGAGGAGAGAGAGAGAGTGATGAGAGAGAGGAGAGCGGAAGGAGAGGTGAGGGAGAGGGAGAGGAGAGAGGACGGAGGAGGGGGAGGAGAGAGGACCCCAGGAGTTACACCCGCCACCACCCACCCCCCCACCCACCCACCCAAAAAAAAAACGAATAAAGAACAGATTTAAACAGAGAATACAGCCGTCCGGTTATTATGTTCGTTCGAGGTCTGCTGTCAGGATAGACACATCATCAGAGGCGAGCGAGTGCAGTTATACTGTTGGAAGTCAAAACCAGGGCGTACAGTTTGATGGCTAGTATCATGAGAATTGATTTGCGACCTCGACTCACAGCTTTCAGGTAGAAGATTGACGATTTACTTGTTTATTTTGTTATTTCCTTTTTCTATTTTTTATTTATTTACATCATCACCATCATCGTCAGGATCATCATCATCGCAGCAGCAGCAGCAGCCAGCAGCAGCAGCAGCAAACAGCAGCAGCAGCAGACAAGCAGCAGCCAAACAGCAGCAGAAGCAGCAGCATTGTCGCTGTCGTTTGTAGTTTGTTTTTGCTGCCATCATCATCATCATCATCATCATCATCAAGCATCATCATCATCACCATTATTACCATTATTATCATAAATCATCATCATCACCATTATTACCCATCATCATCATCATCATCATCATCATCATCATCATCATCGTCGTCGTCGTCGTCATCGTCATCATCATCATAATATATTACCATCATCATCATCATCATCATCATCATCATCATCATCATTTTCATTATTATTGTTATCATTGACTGTTATTGCTGCTTTTATCGAAATCATCACCTAGCATCCTCTTCATCGTTATTTATTATCATTATATTATTATTATTATTATGTTTATTTCATTTACTTATCTATCTCTTTATTTATTTATCAACGTTATCATAACATTATTTATCACTATTATCAATGTCATCATCACCCATCGTCACTGTCATTATTATCATGATTATTATCATGTTATCAACATCCATTATCATTCTTCTACTTAATATTATCTTGTTTGTCATTATCATTATCATGCGTTAGTTCATGGTGCATGACTCTCCCATGTCCCCTCAACGGCGTGACTCCCGTTCCTCTCCTCTTCGCGTCTCCTCCATGCACACACACAACACCCACAACCCAGGTAGTATCAAGTCTGTCGTGGGGCCCACCTACCGAGGAGGACACTGGCGCTACCCACAGGGTCCTTTTTTGGGTCCAGCGGTGCCGTTCCGAATCCTGCATACCCCCCCTATGAAAAGCCATTCTACCGGGGACAATGGCTGCATTGTCCGTCGCGTCAGGGAAGAGAGCGATTGTCCCCTCCCCTCACTCCTCCCCCCCCCCCCCCCCCGCATACCCCCTCCCCCCTATCCACATCAGGAGGGCGCCGTCACGTACGTCCACCCAACAAAACTGTCCACATGAACTAGCCGATACCGACGACATTTGAGCCCGAACTCACAAAGTCGTAAACCCCCAGGAAAAAAAATCGAATGTGGAGTCACCACGAGATAGAGAGAGAGAGAGGACTGAGAGAGAGAGAGCATAAAGGACCACCCGAGGCTAGCTGCGTCTTGTTTTTTACAGATGATTAGTGAGTGTAAATGTTGCGGGCATCCCGATTCGCACGCCGTTTTATACCTAGTAACAATTCACTCCCACAATTTTACTTTTTCAGTCAAGGAGCCCGCAACATTAAACTAACTCGGCTCGCAATTTCGCTATCTGGCTCCCAGTAAAAATTAACACTCAAAGACCCAGTTAATACTACCACAATTTTCTCTCATTTTCAAACAACATCACATCACATTCATCCTTCTTAGCAAACAACAACTTCCGTAGTCACAGTTCAATAGCTTCATTACAATTGGAGATATTGGTGAGATGTAAATGCATCTAGTCTATCATCCACAGACTTAAACAAATCCTGACATCAAATCGTCCCACACTGCCTATGCCTGATGAATTCTTTCCATGCTGGATATTAGACTACTGTGTTAAACTGCAAGTCAACACAGATAGATTACAGAAGAGATCCAATGGTCAAAACTTACTGAACCTGGCAGGAAAAGAACGAAGGCAGTTTGAATGTCTCCTAGGGTTGAAGCTCTCCATGTCAGTCTCAATCCGTACAAAACCACACACAAAAAAGATATTAATATATTTGGCAATCACATGAAACTCCTCCCCTGGGTGTATGGATCTTCTGACATTTTTGAAATTCAGTTCACAGCGCAGCAGCAGACACTGTCCGCAGTCCAGCACAGCTCCTCAGCTCGTCGTGAAAAATTGCACCACTCAAACACAGCCCGATAAAGTAATGATTCAAAAAGATGACACAGCTTGTCACAACACGGCTGGATCCAACTAGTAACACACCTTGACCTTGACTTGGACCTTGACGTTGTAGATGCTTGAGGCTCTCAATGGGCCAGTTCATCATTCCAATTTCAAACAAACATAACTGGCAAATGCGTGGCACTGACATATGTGGCAAGAGTTAAAAATGTGTAATCTTTGTTCGCAGAGTTTAGGACTGGCAAGCTGGAGTGTGAACACTCGCCAGGTCTTTTTTCCAATGAGTGTTGAGTCTGCCCTTGAAGGCTGCTCATGGATGGTGCTCTGACCACAGACTCTAGGAGGTCATTCCACATGTTGACCACCCTCTGAGAGAATGTTCCGCTGCGAACATCCAGAAACTACAGTGTTTTTGTGTTGATCCTGACTGTTTCCCCTTGTTGCACGGTCACTGATGACCTCGAACTTCGGCCGATCAGAATCGTAGATCCCGGTATATAGTAGAGATTCACCATATCACTCTGTTTCTGCGATGCTCAAGAGTAGGTAGTCCCAGGATCGCCATGCCTCTCAGGGTACGGCTTGTCTCTCAGTGATGCCAACATCCTTGGTTGGCTCGTCGTTGCACGTCCCTCCACTTCACTACAGAGGGTTTTTGTGGTGCGGCTGCCACCACAGAGTGGCCGTATTCCAGGATAGGACGCACAAGGCTCCCATAATTACAGTTTGTCACAGAGATGTCATTGATGGCTGGAACAGGACAGTCAACAAGCTGCGCCGAAATTGATCCCGACATCGGTGGGTCTTTTGCAGACTTTATCGCTACATGTTCCTTGAAACCAGTAAAATGTTGTAGACGGAGAAGCCTGATCTTTCTCATGATTTTTTCATGTACATGACAAAAAATAAACCACACGAAACTGACACGAAATTTTCTTTTTTAAACGAATCTGACACACTTAGACCACCCTCTGAACAGAATAAGGAAACCACACCCATCCAAGCACAGACCCACACACACCACACCCACACGAGCCGGGCCCGGGCCCGGCCCCACACCGGCCACCGCCCCGGGCCGGAACACAAGACCGGGGGCAGCTTTTAAAACAGAGCCACGCCCGGAACGACCCAAGTTAATTGCAGCGGTATATCCCAGTCGCCGGTCTCACTGCATGCAAAGACCCGGAGATCGATGACTCCCTTTGGTTTTGTCTTTGGCACAAGAGGTCGTATGACTTAAAGGTACACCGACCACGACAACGCCGGACTACAGACTACAACACAATTAATCCTTCTTCTGTCATTATTCTTAGTCCACTCAGCACATAACCCAACACAGCACACGGCAAATGACGCGAAGGCACACCCATGCCTGCTAACGCTGCGGAGCGCCCTCCAGAGATGCCAGAAAGACTTTCCCCTCAATCGGCTCCAACTGTTTGGAAGAGAGACAGGTTTCTGCTCTTTAGCTTGTTGAATGCGTCGGGGCAGTCCCTGTAGGAAGGTGTTTTCCCACTGTGACTTGGGCTGTACCAACATGGGCAACTTGAAGTACTCGCCAATTGGCGACTTTGGTGCGACACATGTGAATGATTCGTCAGTAGGAATCGCCCTGTCCTCATTCTCACCATGCTCAAACACAACAAACACTCACTTAAATAAACGTCCTCTGAGTGGATTCGAACCGACCCCACCCAATCACCATGCTAGTTCAGAGATACTACCCACGGCACACAAAAAACGACGGGTGGGCTCAGGTTAGAAAGGCTTTCTCTGTTTTGTTCTTTTTACTTATGTTTTTGCTAATCATTATTGGCCCTTCTGGGCACGCTTTAACGATGCCTTGACCGAGAGAGAGAGAGGAGGCGAGAGGGAGCGGAGAGAGAGCTAGAGAGGAGAGATAGAGGGAAGAGAGAGACAGAAAGAAGCAGAGAGAGAAGAAGAGAAGAGGACGACGAGAAAGAGGAAGAAGCGAGAGAAGACGAGGAGGCCGACGAGCGAGAAGCGTATATCGTGTGTGTTGTGTGTGTGTGTGTGTGTGGGGTGTGTGTGTTTTTGTGTGTGTGTGTGGGTGCATGCGCGCCGCGTGTGCGTTGTGTGTGTGCTGTGCATTGCGTGTGCGTGATTTGTTCTATGCAGGTGTGTGGATCTTTTGCCGTCCTCCCCCTTCCCCCCTTCCCCCCCGCCCCCCACCTTCAATCTCTTTGAGGTCTATTAACCGCAAGCCGAAGTGTGATGTCGATCCTTCAAAAAAAACAAATAAAGACAGCAAAGAGACCTGATCGGCCAAGGGTACTAGAGTTTTTACCACCGCATACGTACTTTTCGTTAGCTGGCGCAGACATGAGTTGCTCGGCCTGACCCATATGTGAGATAAGTACCTCTCCTTCACATTTCACCCTGCTTCAATACCCCCGCCCCCCTCCCACTTCCCACCCGTCACTTTCCACTTCCACCACCCTCCCTCCTCCCTCCTCCTCCCACCCCCCCCCCCCACCGCCCACGGCCCTCCCCTACGCATCGCGTCACCAACCTCCGCACTGTTTTGAGCGACTAACTGTGCGCCTCCCCCCTCCCTTCCCCCCCCCCCCCCCCCCCATTCTTGGGAGAATATGTTTTCGAATGCATGTGTGTGTGTGTTGTGTGGGAAAGTGTAAACACACCCCAAGTGTGTGTTTGTGTAGTGTGTGTGGCGTGATGTGCGTGCGTGTGTGGGTGTATGTTGTGTGTGTGTGTGTTGGTGTGGTGTGGGTGTGTGTGTTGTGGGTGTGTGTGTTTTGATCTCATCTGTCTCTCCCTCTCACACAGTCTCTCTCGCTCTCTCTCACCTCTCTCTCTCTCTCTCCTCTCTCTCTCTTTTCGCCCCCCTCTCTTGTCCCCCCTCCATCTCTCCTCTCTTTCTTTTATTTATTCTCTCGCCTTCCATCTTGTATCTTCCTCCCCTCTGTCTTTCTCTGGGGCGTCGTCTTGGGCTCGTGGTTGTCCGTTGGGCGCCTCCCTCTTGTCCCTCCCTACCTGTCCCCCCTTCTCTCTTCTCATCTCTGTCTCTGTCTTTCTATCTATCTCGTTTCTCTTCTCCCCCTCCTCTCTCTCCTTCCCCTCCCCCCCCTTCCTCCCTCTTTGTTTTTTCTTTCCCCCCGCCCCTCGGTTTTTCCTTCCTCCATTTTTTATTTCCTTTTCAAAAATCACTTCTCCCCTTGTGTTTTTCTTCCGTTTTTTTTCCTTTTTTCGTTTTTCGTTTTTTTTTTCTTTTCTTTTTCCCTTCTTTTGCCGTTCTTCTTTTTTTTTTTTTTCTCTTTTTTTTTCCCTTCCTGTGTTTTTCTTTTTTTTTTTTTATTCCACCAAACCCCACTTTCAGAATGCCCTTTTTTTCTTCACTTTATTTTTCCCCTCTTTTTTTTTTTTTTGTTTCTCTTTTGTTTTTTTTTTTTTTCTTTTTCCGCCTCTTTTCCTCCCTTCTGTTCCTTTATTTATTTTCCTTTTCCCCCTCTCCCCTTTGTTGTGCCCATTGCCTTGCCTGGGTTGCCCCCCTTTCTTCCCCCTTCCCTCATCACCTCCCTCTCGCCTTCTGTCGTCTCCTCCTTCTCCCCCCCCCTCCCTCCCGCCCTTCATGTCCCCGTCTCTTTTCCCCCTCTTTTCTCCTCCCCTCCCTCCCTCTCGTTTCCTCAGCATCTCTCCTCTCTCGCCTCTCCCTCCTCGTCTCTCCTACATTCAGCAAATCTCCATGGTTCTTTTTTAGACCCCCCCCCCCCCCCCTTTCTCTTGAGGGCCCGGGGCGGTCATCGGCCCGGGCCCGTCCTCCCTCTCCCGCTACCTCAAATCGTCTCCCCTCCCTCCCAGTCGCCTATCTTCCTCTCGTCCCTCCTCTCTCCGCTCCTCCCCAAATATCAAACTCTCTCAATTACGCTGCCCTGTGCCTCCCCTGTCTTTCTGTCTGTCAGTTTTCCTTCTCTTTCCGTCCTCCTCCCCCCTATCATAGACTAACAGCAGAAAAAAGCACCAAAATAGGGTGACAGCTGCGTCTTTAGACATGCACAATGCCTCTCCATGTTTTTTTTCCACAGACCAAAAACACCCCCCCCCCACAACTGACTTGCTCTAGGGGGGGGAAAGTGGGAGATTATTCCCCCGCCCACCCCCGACCGTACATCTCATCCCAAAACTGACCACATACCAACATAACCCGCTTCACCCCCCACGTTCACCAGCGTCAATCAAACCCAGAGTGACCGTGCCAATTCAGCTGCTTGTTTGTCTTCAAGTCCTCCCAAGATTGTGTAGATGTCCGGTCCCTCCACGTCTTCCTAAAGCACCCCCGCCGTGCCACTTCGAATTAACCCCGGGCCCCAGTCGTGTGTGTGTGAATGTAGTGTGTGTGTGTGTTGTGTGTGTGTGCGAGTGTGCGTGCGATGGTGTGTGTGTTGTGTGTGTGTGGTGTGTGGTGTGTGCTTTGTGCTAGGTGTGTGATGTGTGTGCCCTGTGTGTGCATGTGTGTGGTGTGTGGTGTGTGCTGTGTCGATGTGTGTGCGTGTGCAAGTTGCGTGTGCGTGTGCGTGCGTGCGTAGTGTGCGTACGGTGTTTGCGTCCTCTCTCTCTCTCTCTTTCACTATCTAATCTCTCTCTCTCTCTCGTGCGTGTGCGTGTGTAGACTGTGTGCGTGTGTGTGGTGTGTGTGTGGTTGTGTTTGTGTGTCGTGTGTGTGGTGTGTGTGTTTGTGCAGATGGGATCGTGCGTGTTAGTGCGTGGGCGTGCGTTGCGTGTGTGCGTACGTGTTTTTCGTGTGAGTCGTTTGTGTGTGTGTTGTGTGTGTGTGTGTGTGTGATGTGTGTTGTGTGTGTGTGTTGTGTGTGTGGTGGGTGTGTGTGTGCATGCGAGAGTGTGTTATGCGTGTGCGTCTCGTCTCTCTCTCTCTCTCTTCTCTCTCTCTCCTCTCTCTCTCTCTTTCTCTGCTCTCTCAGTACACGTACACTCTCACGGCGTGTTAGGAACAACGGACCAATGTTCAGCGAAGGTCGGGTAGGGTTTAAGGGGCGAGAAGCAAACTCAATTTACTGTCAGATGCTTTGTACCAGCAACTTAAGTCATCAGCGCGCCTCTCCTGTTGATCTGGCTTCTCTCTTCGTACAACACACCCACACACACACACACACACCACACACACACACACACAACACCTTCATTCTACTTCCAGATTCCACGGTAAATGTGGGCTCAAGAGTCAAGATCCAGGTCACAAAAGCTCTCTCTCTCTCTCTCTCTGTCGTCTGTCTGTCTTACAGAATGTACACTTCCCATATGTGTTGCACGTGCCGGACTGGTCTGAAACCATTTTCAGACAAGGTCAAGCTGAAGGGCGCAAACAAATTTGATTCCAAGTGTCTTGCACGAACAGCCTCAAAGTCCACAATGCTTCCCCATTTTCTCTGGACTCGTTACATCATCAAACAGACGCGTGCCGGTGTGTGTCCTCGCCAACGTTTGAATTAAGTGTGTGACTAGGTGAAAGGAAAAAACGGAAGTCCTCCACGGCCTCAGGAGATAATACGTGTAACTGCTTTTATCATGAGGAACGCTCGCTTTCCTTGTTTGCGAGTCGGCCAGGCTTCTTTTTACTTTCACAGAAGGTTGGGGGTGGGGGGGACTAACCCCCTCCCCTCTTTTCCCATCTTAAAGAGTTTCGGTGTTCATGGACCTTTCAAATGCCTTTGTGTCTGCAAATTCGTGTGTGGCAATCCTTAAATCACACAAACGGTGTGTGTGTGTGTGTGTGTGTGTGTGTGTGTGTGTGTGTGTGTGTGTGTGTGTGTGTGTTGTGTGTGTGTGTGCCGCAGGAAAAATCATTTGTTCCTCTCACGAAATTTTGTAAAGTCATACGGATTGTTTATCAAGCTTACCTTCCTCTTTTGCATCATCACACACACGCTTTAGCGAGCTCTGTACATTGACCAAGTCAATAGTGAGGGAAAACACGCGCAGGCTTTACAGCCAAAGGTTTGACTGGAACCGAAATGGAAGAGAACGGAGCAGAGGGAGACAGAACGTGGGAACGTAAGTTCACAGGAACACTTCATCAATATGACCTCGTTCACTGGCAGCTTGAGGGGACGTTCACAATTCTCCCCGAAATCGGAACCAGTTCAAATCCTTGTTCGCAAACGGAGCCAATCAGATGCCCGCGCCAAGAAACTGAACCACTCATATTACCTGATCCCAGGCCTTTCCACAGTTAAATCACAGTCGATTAAAAACACGTAACTGGTAACGGCCGTCTTCCACGGCATGAAATGGAGATATACTATAGTCTATAATTCTGTGGTATTCTCACCACCAAAGAGGTCAAAAACATAACCCTAACAGCTCCACAACGGCAGCCATTGAAGAGAGTAGAAAGATATCAGAGCTAAAAGAAAGTGCCGTTAAGAATTAAGTTGCCGAAAAAAATTAGTCTTTAAACAGTAATAAAATGTCGGGGGTAAATCTTTGAGCCCTATGCTTGAGGATCCATTTTCAGGATACAAGAGCCGAGGTCAAAAGGTATCAACGGTCAGAGTGGACAGCTCTACTGTTTAATAACCCAAGCATTGTCAGTCAATAGTCAGATGTGGTCAGCCTACTACTTAAATAACCCAAGCATTGTCAGTCAACGGTTGTGGTCAGCTCACCCATGTCAGTCACATGCGCCGCCAGCAACTAAGAATGGTGAACAACAACAGCCTTTACTGGGATTTCCTGAGAGATGCAATCTCCCATGACTGATGGGCCAGTACTTTCTTTGAACAGTTTATGTCTGATGAATGGGATTCAGCGGACGAAAGGTCTCGGAGCAGGCGATATGAATGGCTCTGTTCTTCGGGATGGAATTTCAATGGTCCACGCATACTACTAATGAAGGTTTGATACTTACATTTATTTCTCTGAAATTTCATTCTCATTTTTCTTTCTTCCCCCTGTTCCCACGCCCCAGTCACCCCCCTCCCCCCTTTTGTTTTCTAAACCCGTTAATGTAGTTGTAATGGGGGAAAAGGCAGGAGGAAAAAACCAGCACTTGCTTCCAGTCCAGATTTTTTGTGATCCAGTGTACAGACAGTGGACATTGCATACACCGTCCAGTGTTTGTTGTGATCTAGTGTACAGACAGTGAACATTGTATACACCGTTCCAGTGTTTGTTTGTGATCTAGTGTACAGACAGACAGTGGACAGTGTTTGTTGTGATCTAGTGTACAGACAGTGGACCATTGTGTCATCCAGTGTTTGTTGTGACAGTGTACAGACAGTGGACATTGTATACACCCGTCCACTCCGCTGTGCTGTTGATCCTTACGGCTTCTTTCGAAATAGAATTTCGATAACATTTTAATTTTTTTTCCGATTTCTTTTCTTAAATCTGGGAGCGACAAGTCAAGGGAAATAATGCCCAGCGCTCTCAGCACAGCGTTTTCTTTCTTTATTTTATGCCGTGAGAATCAGTTAATTAACCACCATGTTATAACCGTTTTTATCAATAAGACTTTGAGGATATTCCGCAGACTTGCAAAAGATAAAACGTCGATGAGTTCCGTGTTCTATTGCAAATCTTCAGAACAGCCTTAAAGAAAGTTTTCATTTGTGAAAAAGAAGATCAGTAGTCAAGAGATCATTTGTGTTAATTTTTTTGTTTTGTTTTTCCTCTTTACCAGGGATTTTTTTTTTTTTTTTTGGGGGGGTTGGGGGGGGGGGGGGGGGATGGTGTGATTTGTCTTATGAGGTAACCTTGTTTCCCCTCTGTGTGAGTTCGACATCATTGAGACAAAAGGCTCTGTGTAATTGCGTGGGCGACGGTGATTAAAATTTGAAGCTTGTGCCGGTCTCGTTGATTTCTGTCTTCTTGAAAACAAAACAGAAACCAAAATAAAAATAAAATAAGAAATAAATTAAAAAGAAAAAAAAAACACCTTTCTTTGCTACCGTCTCTGGAAAAAAAACAAATCACGGACCTGTCTTTGTTCCAGAAAGTCTACGATTCTGCTGTAATACTGTGGCTAGCTGCTATATGTAACTTGCATGCTGGATAGCTTATCCTTGCGGCGAGGGATGCGAGGATGGACGAGAGGGCCGAGGGGGGGGAGGGGGGGGGAGGGGAGAAGTAAGCAAACCGACGCAAAACGTAAATTCAGATTCACAATGTGATTGCTAGCTGTTAAATGGTCAGTGTCTCAGGTCCCCCCCCCCCCCCCCCCCCCAACCCCCCCCTGGCAAATCAAACAACGGTACGACTTTTCGTGCCTCAATTATTGCACAGGACTTTACAACTGTCGGCCGTAGGAACGCGACGACACGTCTAGCGAATTCTCTCGCCTAATCCTAGCCCTGCTGGCCGCTAGGGGGCTGGCCACGCTGTGAAACGCTAACGCTCGGCGAGCATACACACGTGCACACTTACATACTAGCATACCCATACCCCCCCCCCCCCCCCCCCCCCCCCCCACACACACACACAACACAGTCACCCAACCACCCACATAGGTTTATGAACTTTTCAACTGCATTTTGTTTATTAAGAACAGTACAATGTGCGGAAAGTATGCAAAGTTTAGAGATGGGCATTCCGAGACTAAATCCCATCGTTTACACAAAACTAGAATGTTCGACAATGACTTTTGTTTACTTTTGTTGTTGTTGTTGAACATTTTAAGAACCAGAACGTTTCGGAAATCTGCATGTGAAATCTTCGGCTTTTATTTGATAAATCAACTATTTCAGATGCTTTAGATTATTTTTAGGAATGTTTCAGACAATAAAAAAAATTAATGTACCGGGCTCTTATGAGAAAGCACATCAGGTTTACTGAAACGATGAATATGCAAAAAACAACGACAACACAACAACAACAACAACACAACAACAACAACCAACAACAACATCACCTTCGGGGGTGTTAAATTAGCTGGTAAACCCACTGTGTAGGCTGGGGAAAGTATCACCCCCTCTCTCTCTCTCTTAACACACACACACACACACACACACACACACACACACACACACAACACACACACACACAACACACACACACATTCACACACAATATTCACACAAACACACACACACGCGCGTGCGCGCGCGCGCGCGCGCACACACACACACCACACACACACACACAACACACACACACACACACACACACACACGCACACTCTCTCTCTCTCTCTCTCTCACACACACACCCACACACACCCACACACACACACACACAACACACACCACACACACACTCGCACACACAAAATACACATTCACACACAACACACACACATACGCGATCTCTCTCTCTCTATATATATATATCTCTTTCTCCCTCCCTCCCCTCTCGATCCCTCTCTCCCTCCCCTTGCTCCTCCTCCTCTCTCTCTCTCTCCCTCTCTCTCTCCCCCTCTCTCTCCGTCTCTCTTTCGTTAACATGCATGCCCCATGTCTTCATTATCCATTCACCTCCTCAGAGGACGCTCGATCGGGTGAAGGTCAACTGTGACCGATCCACCGACAGAGCAAGGTTTGACTGGACTCTGGAGTCAACTGGACAGCGCCAGACTCTCACACGCAGGTGCTCCCGGCTGAGGTGGGCGGGTCAGTCCAAGCTTGCTGAATTGGGGTCTGACATTATGGAAGAAAACCAAAGCTCTTGGCAAAATGTTGCTTAAAGACAAACATCTCTTCCGGAATAGAACGAAAATTTGTTACCACTGCAATTGGTTGAACGGTAGGGAGCGCGCGCACGCGCGCGCGTGTGTGTATGTGCGTGTGTGTGAGTGGTGAGTGTGTGTGTGTGTGTGTGTGTGTGTGTGTGGTGTGTGTTGTGTGTGTCCTTGTATGTGTGGTGTGTGTGAGGTGAGTGAGTGAGTGTGTGTGTGTGTGTGTGTGTGTGTGTGTGTGTGTGTGTGAGAGAGAGAGAGAGAGAGAGAGAGAGAGAGAGGAGAAAGAGAGAGAGAGAGAGCGTGTGTGCGTGTTTCTTTTATTTTTAATCACAGATACAGATATGCCACCATCTCCCTCTGTTCTTCCTCTTTAATCCTGTCCCCACCGTTTCCCCTTCCCTCCCTTCTCCTGTCCACCCCTCCCTTTTCCTCCCGACCCCCCTCTCTCCCCTCCTTCCCTTTTCCCCCAACCCCCCTATTCCTCTTTTCCTGTGTCCCTTTCCTCCCTCATCCCCCTTCCCTCCCCCACCCCTACCCTCCACCCTCTCCCGTTCTCAAACTGTGATAAAAAAAAACCCGAAGGTGTTGGGGGAGGACCAGAGAAGCACTGTCTCCACCTGCCCCTAGAGCAGTCCTGTACCACCCTTAGCATCCCCATGGGTGTACCAGCCCGTATTTCATGACTGCAGAGCCCACCGGCGAAAAACACACCACCCTCCAGCTGTCGAGCACACCCACAGACCAACCACCCCCCTGCCCACGGACAGATGAAGACAGTGCCACTCCAGACACAGCCAAGCTTTCGCCATACGTCTTATGTGCCCTCAAGAGAGAATCCAAAGTTGTAGTCTTTCCCACTGTCAACAGGACTTTCCCTGTGGTCAGTGGGTCTACCACCCTTTAGAGGCCTGCGCTGTGTTGACGATGGGTACAGGCACGCGCAGGACACTCCATAAGATATCAAGGTTTCAAAAAACTGACATGATTTAACCAATCTTGTATGTTTATTTACTTATTTATTGACTTATTATCTATGTATTTATTCATTTGTTATTTATTTCGCTTTTTTATTCATTTCTTTTATTGATTTACCTATTTTTTTTTTCAAAAGAAAACGGTATTAGTTCCTCCACACAATACAGACAAACAAATGACAGGGACGAAACACGTTGTCCTGTGGAGAAACTAACGCCTTTTCTTTTTTGAAAATGTGCTTTATTTTCCGCCCTCAGGGTCCTCGTTTTGAAACTATTTATCTTTGTGTTTATTTACTGATTTTTTCTCATTTGTCAATTCCCCCCCCCCCCCACCCCCCATTCATTTAGTCATCCATTGATTTCATTGACGACATGCATGCACTCACTTCTTTCCTCCCACCCACCCACCCCTCGACCCTCTCCCCTGCCAAATTTCTTTCCAGGCATCAGCCAAAAAAACACAGGGGGAGGCCATCCAACAATTCCCCCCAACACCGAGCACCTGCCCTGGCACACTGCCCCCGACTTCACCACCACCCTCACCCCCCACCCCCACCCCAGCCCCCTGACCGCTGCACCTTTCGTTTTGAGAAGAAGAGGGTGGGAGGGGGGGGGAGGGTTGCGGGGGGGGGGGGGGGGGGGGGGGGGGGGGGGGGAAGGGGAGGAGAGAGAACGTGGTCAGGGTGAGCTCGCGGTCATGAAAGAGTTGAAGGGTGCAGCGGCCGCGACTGGCGTAGTGGACTTTATGGGTTAATAATATTCCCCGCCTGTGACCCCGTTCTGCTCCGCTATGCTGTGCTGTGCCTTGCTTGCTTGAAGAGGGCTGGCGGGCGTAGTTAGTATAGGGTCTGGAAGCGCATGTTTCGTGGTCGGTCTGGCGCTGTGCTGCTGCTGGTTGCATCGCACCAGAGAAAAGTATAGTTGCACTGTGTGATGCTTTGGGAGCTAACTGAGGGTAGTAGTAGACTGGGTTTCTTTTTGACCGAGAGTGGTTGGGTGGTGGGGTGGTTAGTGGGGTGTACATGTATATGTCTCGTTGAGAGCAAAGATTTACTGTTATTAAAAAAAAAACACCCTGTACAACGCTTATTCATTTACCTCCCTTAAAAAGAGGTCATTCTCTCTCTTCTCTCTCTCT
>JADBJO010004125.1:187500-192500 GCA_016801955.1 Conus betulinus | reverse complement strand
CAATCTGGGGACCTTGGAATAAAAACAAAGGTGAGCTTGGAGTCACGGCAGACTGTGACAATAACAAAAAGAAGGTAGAGATGGTGTGACAAAGCCGGTGAAATTATGGCAGTGTATATCAAGCGAACTTGAGCAGAAATTTCGTGGTGGACAAAACATTTGTGTACCAGTGGTGCGTCGGAATTCTACCTACTTCAGCAACACACAGAACTAGCGGTTAGAGAGAGAAAAAAGAATGATCATGAGCGATTTATAAGAAAATCAATGAAGTTTGAGACATGTGATGTGAAAAACATTCTTTAGCATTGAAGTGACACACTGAACAAACTTAGAACACAAAAGCCTCATTTGATTTTGTACCCTTTTAGGGAGGTGCCTGTGTTTTTGTTGGTGATAATGAAATTTGGCTACTGAAGAAATGACAGAACTATGGTTTTACATTATTCAGTTTATGCACCATGTCCGCATGACAAATTGTATTGTATAGTATTGTTACTGACCAACCGGAATCTAAGACATAGGTGCCCATGTGTATGACTTTTACTACAGTTATCAGCCTTTCAGGTTGTCCATCACACCGAACAACACCACCTGCATGTCTAGGTCATCTGCATGTGTGATGCTGATAAGCCCAAAGAGGTCACAACTCAGGATGACACCCGCGTTTAACGACAATATTCATTACAATGTGTTTAAGTACCCATGACAACACCACGATATTTTTCAGTTGTATTTGTAACTTTTCTTACGTTTTTTTATATATTATATTTTTTTTTATTTGCAGTTGCAGAATCATTTCTCTCTCTCTCTCTCTCTCTCTCTCTCTCTCCCTCTCTCTCTCTCTCTCTCTGATTTGCAGAAATTAAGATAGTTTTGGTTCAGTGGTTTTATTCTACCTCTGCACATCATATATCGCATTAGACCATAAGCCAGTTACACAATCTACACTAACACTCGCATAACATCTCTGTGATTTCCAGAATGAGAAAGTTCAGTAAAGTGGTGTGTTTTACGTCTGCCCATCGATAGACAATATTAAAAAATGAGCAGTTATGCAATATACACTAATAAGGCAATAGGCCAGTTATGCAATCTACACTAAAAAGACAATAAACATTTATACAATCTACACTAATCAGACAACAAGCAGTTTATACAATCTACACTGATCAAACAATGAGCACTTGTACAATCTACACTGATCAAACAATGAGCACTTATACAATCTACACTCATTAGACACTAAACAGTTATACAATCTACACCGATCAAACAATGAGCACTTATACAATCTACACTCACTAGACACTAAGCAGTTATACAATCTACACTCGTTAGACACTAAAACAGTTATACAATCTACACTCATTAGACACTAAGCAGTTATACAATCTACACTCATTAGACACTAAGCAGTTATACAATCTACACTCATTAGACACTAAGCAGTTATACAATCTACACTGATCAACAATGAGCACTTATACAATCTACACTCATTAGACACTAAACAGTTATACAATCTACACTCATTAGACACTAAACAGTTTATACATCTACACTCATTAGACACTAAGCAGTTATACAATCTACACTCATTAGACACTAAACAGTTATACAATCTACACTCATTAGACACTAAGCAGTTATACAATCTACACTCATTAGACACTAAGCAGTTATACAATCTACACTCATTAGACCTAAACAGTTACAATCTACACTCATTAGACACTAAGCAGTTATACAATCTACACTCATTAGACACTAAACACAGTTATACAATCTACACTCATTAGACACTAAGCAGTTATACAATCTACACTCATTAGACACTAAGCAGTTATACAATCTACACTGATCAAACAATGAGCACTTATACAATCTACACTCATTAGACACTAAACAGTTATACAAATCTACACTCATTAGACACTAAACAGTTATATACAATCTACACACTCATTAGACACTAAACAGTTGTCAATCTACACTCATTAGACACTAAGCAGTTGTACAATTTACACTAACATTCACGTAATGTCTTTGTGATATCCAGAAACACACACACACCACACCCCACCCCCCCCCCCCCCCCCCCCCCCCCCCCCACGCTTGTGTCTCAACGACAAGGCAGCGCATTTGAAACAGGTCTTTGTTACCCATCTTAAGAGCGACGTTCGGGATTGGGGGCAACTGATTTTCTTCTGTGCGTGTTGCACGTGCCGCGACATCAAACCTGCTGTATGGGCAACCAGTCTGCGCAGACTCCCCGGATGTGAACCCGGAGCAACATGGAGAAAGAAGAACCACCCTCCTCTACCTCGACACCTACAACGAATAAGTTTATAGTCAGTGGTCTTTGCAAAAGTTCCTTACTGTCGCGACATTGATCTTCACCCACGTGTGCTTTTTCTCTCTCTACTTTTAAGTTCCATTAAGTAGCTTACTGGACGGTAGTTCTATTCAGTGGAAAAAGCGGCTGTTGTGTACTTCACGCTGAAGGGCAAGCGTGTAACACCATGGCCATTGTGGCGTCGGCTCACGCCAGTGTTGACAAGCAATTGACAACTACCCCAGTGAGTAGCTTATTAGTGTGTGTGTGTGTGTGTGTGTGTGTGTGTGTGTTGGGGTTGTTGTTTGTTTCTTAATCAGTTTACGGCCTGTCGACATTAGTGATGTAAAATACGTGGCGCGCGCGCCCGCGTGTATGTGTGTGCGTGCTCGCGCGCGCGCGCGTGCATGCGCGTGTGGGTGTGTGGTACGCACGCAGATGTATGCTCGTGGACAGCGATTCCTCGGAATGTACTTTGCCGATTTCAGTAGAAGATAAGTAATCGATTCTTTCCTTGGTTGAAGGAAAACTATTCATCAATCAATTAACAATAGTCAAGATTTGTAGGTAACAAACAGGTCAGTAAAAGAAAGTATTCGATCAGTCAGTCAGTCGAGCAGTTTAATAATCAGTCACTTGGATACTCGTTCAACACCTTTAATGTATTTAATATAAAACCTGTCTGTAGTTCTCTTGCAGTCACTTCAAACCGTTCATATTATCCTCACCGGTGAACAGAACAAAACTATAGCAGTAAACTCGTGAGCAGCCACTTGTAACGAACAAAAAGGCTCGCCAACGGTAAGATCCCTGTCGGCAAGATTTCCGTCCCTCCCTCCCTCTCTGTCTGACTTATTGTCTGTCCAAAGGCAGGAAAATTAAATGAGGAAGAGAAGAGAAATATGTGTTGGAAATGATGCGTTTTCTGCCATCGTCATCTGTACAAGAGGTTCTTCCTGTAACATGTTAAAACTGTTGTACTGTATTGAGTTCTCTTGGCATTGTGTGCTCCCAAGGCGTTAAAGAACGTTGTCGACGTTTACTGCGTCTGTATGTGCTCCATGGATCTTTGACGTTACGAAGCTCATTACCCACCATTCCTATCTCATGATGTCTATACCCACCTTTTCTATCTCACAATGTCTGTACCCACCATTACTATCTCACAATGTCTATACCCACACCATCCCTATCTCACAGTGTCTATACCCACCTTTCCTATCATGATGTCTATACCCACCTTTCCTGTCATGATGCCTATACCCACCTTTCCTGTCTCACGATTCTATACCCACCTTTCCTATCATGATGTCTCTATATCCACCTTTCCTGTCTAACGATGTCTATACCCACCTTTCCTATCATGATGTCTATACCCACCTTTCCTATCTCACAATGTCTATACCCACCTTTCGTATCCCACAATGTCTATACCCACCTTTCCTGTCTCACAATGTCTATACTCACCTTTCCTATCTCACAATGTCTATACCCACCTTTCCTGTCTCACAATGTCTATACCCGCCTTTCCTGTCTCACAATGTCTATACCCACCTTTCCTATATCACAATGTCTATACCCACCTTTCCTGTATCACAATGTCTGTACCCACCTTTCCTGTATCACAATGTCTATACCCATCTTTCCTATCCCACAATGTCTGTACCCACTTTCCTGTATCACAATGTCTATACCCACCTTTTCCTGTATCACAACGTCTATACCCACCTTTCCTGTATCACAATGTCTGTACCCACCTTTCCTATCCCACAATGTCTATACCCGTTTTTCCTATCCCACAATGTCTGTACCCACCTTTCCTGTATCACAATGTCTGTACCCACCTTTCCTATCCCACAATGTCTATATCCACCTTTCCTATCCCACAATGTCTATACCCACCTTTCGTATCTTACAATGTCTATACCCCCCTTTCCTATCTTACAATGTCTATACCCACCTTTCATATCTCCCAATGTCTATACCCACCTTTCCTGTCTACATTGTCTATACCCACCTTTCTTGTCTCACAATGTCTATACTCGCCTTTCCTGTCTCACATTGTCTATACCCACCTTTCCTGTCTTACACTGTATATAGCACGTTTCCTGTCTCACAATGTCTATACCCACCTTTCCAATCTCACACCCACATTTCCTGTCTCACACAATGTCTATACCCACCTTTCCTATCTCACAGTGTCTATACCCACCTTTCCTATCTCACGATGTCTATACCCAGCTTTCCTATCTCACGATGTCTATACCCACCTTTCCTATCTTACAATGTATATACTCACCTTTCGTGTCTCACAATGTCTATACCCACCTTTGCTGTCTCTCACAATGTCTATACCCACCTTTCCTATCTTCAGGATGTATATTGTCTCAAAATGTCTATACGCACCTTTCCTTCTCACAATGTCTATACCCACATTTCCTATCTTCAGGGTGTATATACGCATCTTCCCTATCTCACAGTGTCTATACCCACGTTTTTCCTATCTCACGATATCTATACCCCACCTTTCCTATCTTACAATGTCTATACCCACCATTCCTATCTCACAATGTCTATACCCATCTTTCCTATCTCACAACGTCTATACCACCTTTCCTATCTCACAATGTCTATGCCCGTCTTTCCTATCTCACAATGTCTGTAC
>JADBJO010004125.1:177500-182500 GCA_016801955.1 Conus betulinus | reverse complement strand
TAGCCCTCCCTTCCAATACCCCATAGTCCTCCCTTCAGTATACCGCATAGCCCTCCCCACCAATACCCAGTTGCCCTCCCATCCAATACCCCATTGCCCTCCCTTCCAATACTCCATAGCCCTCCTTTCCAATACCCCATTGCCCGCTCTCCCAGTACCCCATAGCCCTCCCTTCCAATACCCCAAAGCTATCCCTTCCAACACCCCATAACGTTCCTATCCAATACCAATAGCCCTCCTTTCCAATACCCCATAGCCCTCGCTCCCAACCCCCCATAGCCTTCCCTTCCAATACCCCATAGCCCTTCCTTTCCATACCCCATTGCCCTCCCTTCCAATACCCCATAGCCCTCCCTTCCAGTACGGCCACTTCCAATACCCCATCGCCCTCCCTTCCAATACCCCATAACCTTCCCATCCAGGACCAATAGCCCTCCCTTCCAATACCCCATAGCCCTCCCATCCAATACCCCTTAACCTTCCCATCCAATACCAATAGCCCTCCCTTCCAATACCCCATAGCCCTCCCTTCCCATACGCCATAGCCATCCCTTCCAATACCCCATAGCCCTCCCTTCCAATACGCCATAGCCCCTCCCTTCCAATACCCCATAGCCTTCCCTTCCAATACCCCCTACCCCTTCCTTCCAATACCCCGCAGCCATCCCTTCCAATGCGCCATAGCCCCTCCCTACCAATACCCCGTAGCCTCACTTCCAATACCCCGTAGCCCTCCCTTCCAATACCCCGTAGCCCTCCCTTCCAATACCCCGTAGCCCTCACTTCCAATGCGCCATAGCCCTCCCTTCCAATACCCCGTAGCCCTCCCTTCCAATACCCCGTAGCCCTTCCTTCCAATACCCCATACCCTTCCCTTCCAATGCCCTATAGCCTTCCCTTCCAATCCTACGCAGCCATCCCTTCCAATACGCTGTAGACCTCCCTTCCAATACACCGTAGCCCTGCCTTCCAATACCCCATAGCCCTTCCTTCCCAATACCCCGTAAGCCTTCCTTCCAATACCCCATAGCCCTCCCTTCCAATACCTCGTAGCCCTCCCTTCCAATATCCCATAGCCCTTCATTCCATTAGCCCATAGCCCTTCCTTCCAAAACCCAGCAACCCTCCCTTCCAATGCCCCGTAGCCCTCCCTTCCAATACCCCATAGAAGTTCCCTTCTAATATCTCATAGCCTAGCCCTCCCAATACCCCATAACCCTCCCTTCCGATACCTCGTAAACCCGCCCTCGCAATACCTATTTCCCTCCTTCCAATACTCCATAGCCCTCCCTTCCAACACCCACAGCCCTCCCTTCCAATACCCCGTTAGCTCTCCTTTTCAATACCCATCAAAACCTTCCCTTCCAATAACCCCTAGCCCTCCCTCCCAATACCCCCTAGTCCTCCCTTCCAACACCCCATAGCCCTCCCTTCCAATACCCGCAGCCCTCCCTTCCAATACCCCACAGATCTCCCTTTCAATACCCCATAGCCTTCCACTCCAATACCCCCATGCCCTCCCTTCCAATACCCATAGCCCTCCCTTCAATACCCCATAGCCCACCCTTCCATTACCCCATAGCCCTCCCTTCCAATACCCCCCATAGCCCTCCCTTCCAATTCCCCATAGCCCTCCCTTCCAATACCCCAAAGCCTCCCCCTTCCAATACCCATAGCCCTCTCTTCCAATTCCCCATAGCCCTCCCTTCCAATAACCCCATAGCCCTCCCTCCCAATACCCCCATAGCCCTCCAATCCAATACCCCATAGCCCTCCCTTCCCATACCCCATAGCCCTCCCTCCCAATACCCCATAGCCCTCCCTTTCCATACCCCATAGCCCTCCCTCCCAATCCCCCATAGCCCTCCCATTACCCCATAGCCCTCACTTCCCATACCCCATAGCCCTCCCTTCCAATACCCCATAGCCCTCCCTTCCATATCCTATAGCCCTCCATTCGAATACCCCATAGCCCCCCTTCCAATACCCCATAGCCCCCCCTCCATACCCCATAGCCCTCCCTTCCAGTACCCCATAGCCTTCCCTTCCATTACCCCATAGCCCTCCCTCCCAATACCCCGTAGCCCCCCCCTTCCCATACCCCATAGCCCTCCCTTCCAATACCCATAGCCCTCCCTTCCAATACCCCATAGCCTCCCTTCAATTACCCCTGTAGCCCTGGCTTCCAATACCCCATAGCCATCCCTTACATACTCCATAGCCCTCGCTTCTAATACCCATAGCCCTCCCTTCCAATACCCCATAGCCCTCGCTTCCAGTACCCCATAGCCCTCGCTTCCAATACACCATAGCCCTCGCTTGCAATACCCCATGGCTCTCCTTCTAATACCCCATAGCCCTTGCTTCCAATAAATCATAGCCCCTCCCTTCCAATACCCCGTAGCCCTCCCTTCCAATACCCCGTAGCCCTCGCTTCCAATAACCCGTAGCCCTCGCTTCCAATACCCCATAGCCCTCGCTTCCAATACCCCATAGCCCTCGCTTCCAATACCCCATAGCCCTCCCTTCCAATACCCCATAGCCCTCCCTTCCAATACCCCATAGCCCTCCCTTCCAATACCCCATAGCCCTCCCTTCCAATACCCCCATAGCCCTCCCTTCCAATACCCCATAGCCCTCCCTTCCAATACCCCATAGCCCTCGCTTCCAATACCCCATAGCCCTCGCTTCCAATACCCCATAGCCCTCGCTTCCAATACCCCATAGCCCTCGCTTCCAATACCCCATAGCCCTCCCTTCCAATACCCCATAGCCCTCCCTCGCTTCCAAAACCCCATAGCCCTCGCTTCCAATACCCCATAGCCCTCGCTTCCAATACCCCATAGCCCTCCCTTCCAATACCCCATAGCCCTCCCTTCCAATACCCCATAGCCCTCCCTTTCCAATACCCCATAGCCCTCCCTTCCAATACCCCATAGCCCTCCCTTCCAATACCCCATAGCCCTCCCTTCCAATACCCCATAGCCCTCCCTTCCAATACCCCATAGCCCTCGCTTCCAATACCCCATAGCCCTCCCTTCCAATACCCCATAGCCCTCGCTTCCAAAACCCCATAGCCCTCGCTTCCAATACCCCGTAGCCCTCGCTTCCATACCCCCATAGCCCTCGCTTCCAATACCCCATAGCCCCCTCCCGTTTACATTAAAAAACGTCACTTTTAAACCATGTTTTTGTTCTTCTCTTCTCATTTTAAAATTGGATTTGTGATATGAAATGGGATGCTGAAGGACCAAAAAAAACTGCACATGTTTATTACGCTTACGCTTAGCAATGATGATGAACTTCAGAAGCTCGTGTGAAACGATCGTCTTTTTAGCTTCTCGTTTCAGTACATGTCAGCGCCTTACGACGGCAACAACCACACTTTCTGTTTCTGTCGCCAGTATAGGTCTTAGAAACTGTCTGCCCCCCCCCCCCCCCCCCCCCCCCCCTTTCCCCCTCTTTCCCCTTTCTTTCTTTCCTCTTTGTTATTCTTTCTTTCATTCATAGGTCTGTTCCTGCAGCATGCAAACAAGACCAGACGAAGATCAGATTGTCTCGATGGGTGAGCAGTCTGGGTATGTTGGTTGACTGCGCTCTCATTTCGACAAATCTTAAACAAATGTTAGCGAACCGAAACCACCAAAAAAAAAAAAAAAGTGGACAAACGAATCTCAAGACAAAACACGACGCGTTTCGACTGTCAGGTCTTCTTTAGGCAAGATACAAAACAATTATTGCAACGAAAATGAACGAGCAATCACTTGTCCTTAAAATCAATTGTTTGAAGACAAGTGATTGAAGATAAGTGATTGCTCGTTCATTTTCGTTGTAATAATTGTTTTGTGTCTTGCCTGAAGAAGACCTAAGAGGTCGAAACACGTCGTGTTTTGTCTTGTGATTCATTTATCCACTTTTTTTTTTTTTTTTTTTTTTTTTTTTTTTTTTTTTTTTTGCAGTTCGCTAACATCTGTTTAGGATTTGCTTAGATTTCCGCCTGCAGTCATCTCACTTTGCAACAAGATCTCGTTTCGACAACTCTCTTCCCTTGCATTAGTCGCATCTTTCACGTCGAGCGCACAGAAGAATCGGTTCTTTCTTTCCGATCTTTATGAAGAATCTGCCACTACTTAAATGCCCTTTTTTCGTCCAGTGCACACTGTACTAAATAACGGAAAATCTTGTTCTAGTCCTGAGTTCAGAACAGAGCTGCTTTCAGATCCTCTTACCATGGTTGAGTTACCTGTCTCTTTCGTCCCCCCCCCCCCCCCCCCCCCCCCCCCCCCCCCCGCCCCCGTCGCCGGGTTGCACGTTGAACAGAATTCCAGTCTCTCTCTCTTCTGTCGTTGAAGTCGCTTGGAGACTGGGTTCCAGAGTGTCACTGAACCCTTCAGTCTGTCTGCACCTCTTCACCTTCGTTCTGCTGCAGACCTCCCTATCTACAGGCTCCCTTCTTTCAGACCAAACCCATGCGGACGACGTTCTTCTTTCTGACATCCACATGTTCAGACTTCCTTGTTTTGGGCCTAAATCGTACGGCCAACGTTATCTGTTCATACTAGGGTCCCTCCGTCAGTTGCCGTCTCCCTGTCTCTGTTCGCCAAGCAGACCTGACCACAAGTTTTTTACAGCTTTCCGAATTTTGTATTTTGCAAGAAGCGTTCTGATCCTTACCTATCACACTGTTATTCAGTTTAGGTCTTCTCTGACTGTTGGGCGTGGAGTGTGTATTCTCTGACAGTTGGGCGTGGAGTGTGTGTTCTCTGACTGTTGGGCGTGGAGTGTGTGTTCTTTGACTGTTGGGCGTGGAGTGTGTGTTCTCTGACTGTTGGGCGTGGGCGTGTGTGTGTGTTCTTTGACTGTTGGGCGTGGAGTGTGTGTGTCTCTGACTGTTGGGCGTGGAGTGTGTGTTCCCTGTTGGGCTTGGAGAGAGAGAGAGAGAGAGTGTGTGTGTGTGTGTGTGTGTGTGTGCGCGCGCGCACGCACAAACGCACGCACAC
>JADBJO010004125.1:162500-172500 GCA_016801955.1 Conus betulinus | reverse complement strand
GATCCACTCAAAATATTTCAAGTGAAAATCTATACCGTTTATTACTCTTTAGAAGCATCCCGCTTTTGCCACTATTCCCACTCACGTAGGATTTTCTGATGTTCATCACAATACTGTTTTAAAACTTGCTTTCCTGTGCTTCCCACTTGCATTCTTTCCCACCAGAGTATTGTACTTCTCAGTCCAGTTTTCTCTCTCTTCACACCAGAGTATTGTACTTCTCAGTCCAGTTTTCTCTCCCTTCACACCAGAGTATTGTACTTCTCAGTCCAGTTTTCTCTCCCTTCACACAAGAGTATTGTACTCTCAGTCCAGTTTTCTCTCCCTTCATACCAGAGTATTGTACTTCTCAGTCCAGTTTTCTCTCCCTTCATACCAGAGTATTGTACTTCTCAGTCCAGTTTTCTCTCCCTTCACACAATAGTACATTCTCAGTCCAGTTCTCTCCCTTCATACCAGAGTATTGTACTTCTCAGTCCAGTTTTTCTCCCTTCACACAAGAGTATTGTACTTCTCAGTCCAGTTTTCTCTCCACTCCCTACATTGCAAGTTCACTACTTGATGTTCTCCAGAGACCCTTCACTTTGTCGTTTGAGTTGGGGGGGGGGGGGGGGGATGCTGCCGAAAACATTGGACACACCGCGACCAGTTTCCACCTGTGTCCAGTTGTATTTTCTCCACTGCAGTTGTCTTTTTTCAGATATTTCATGGATTTGAACCTGAGGCCCTTCAGTTTCTCCTCCTTCCTTCCATTCTTTAGTCCTTCCATTACTGCCCATTCCCCCTGTTACACTTTAATCATGTTGCCATATTCCCCATTCTCTCATTCTCTTATGTTCGTGCTTTCCCCCGTACGTACACCTCCAGCCGTTTGAAGTCCTGCAGTCTCTCCCCTTCCTCCTCCCCCTTCCCCTCCCCTTTTTATCCTTCTCTACCACACCCAGTTCCTTACATACTTTACTGACCTGTTCTTCCGCATTGCTGTTCTTTCGGCAGTATTGTGCAGTAGGATGGGCGTACCGTATTCAACTCAATCCAGTTCTCTATTCCAACCCCGCCCGTCATTCCTCATCCTTACGTTCTTCTCCCAGCCATCCTTCGTGCTGTAAAGCTGTTGTCCTCATCCAGGGCATCATTCATCCGTTTTCACGTTGTCTTCTTCTCACCTCCATTGATCTTCGTTCTCCAGAGCATCAGTCATCATCCGTTTTCACGTTGTCTTCTCCGATCTTCGTTCTGCAGAGCATCAGTCATCCGTTTTCACGTTGTCTTCTTCTCATCTGCATTGATCTTCGTACTGCAGAGCATCAGTCATCCGTTTTCACGTTGTCTTCTTCTCATCTCCATTGATCTTCGTTCTACAGTTCATTCATCTGTTTTCACGTTGTCTCTCTCACGATCTTCGTTCTGCAGAGCATCAGTCATCCGTTTTCACGTTGTCTTCTTCTCACGATTTTCGTTCTGCAGAGCATCATTCATCCCGTTCTCACGTTGTCTTCTTCTCATCTCCATTGATCTTCGTTCTGCTTTTCCTCGCTCGTTCCATCTCACATCCTTCTCACGTTCCCGTGTTGTCTCTGGGTGTCCCTGTTCACGTTCTCTCTTTTCTCGTTAGTGTTGGCGAGTTCTGCCCCCGTCCTGCACGTAGCATTGTTATGTTCTCTTCGTCCCATCGGGCCAGCCACTCATTAACGCGTTCCCGTCCTCTGATTTCGTCTCATTCTGTGCTGATTGTGTCCCTACTACGATGTGGCTGATTTCGTTTTTATAGAGGCCATCATTCTCACTCTCTTCTGTCGCCTTCGCTTTTCTCGTCCGTCTTTCGTTCATCAGCGTCGCTCCATCCTCCATCCATTATTCATCTTTCCTGCGTTCTTCTCTTCCCCCCGCCAGTCCAACATTCATTGTTCTCATAGTGTCCTCCCGTCCAGCATTCACCATTCATTGCATCCCCCCTCCTGCCCCCCCCCCCCCCCCCCCCCCCCCTTTCCAGTTCCACCAGTCCAAAAATTCATAATTCTTGCCTTTTTCCTCAGTCCAACATCCTCATTTTCACGTTTCCCCCAGCTTAACATGTACTGTCCTTACCTTTTCCCACACTCCTAACGTTGGTCATTCTCACGCCCCCCCCCCCTCCTCCCCCCTCCAGTCCAGTCTTCATCATTTTCACACATACACAAACACCCCCTCCTTCTCCCTTCCTGCACACACACAAACACACACACACACACACGCACGCACGCACGCACACACACACACACACACACACACACACACAACACACACACACACCTCTCCCGTTCAACATTCACCATTCGCATGTTTTACCCAACTCCATCGGATCATTCATTTTCCTGCAGTCCAGTTGTCGTCATCCCCCCCCCCCCCCCCCCCCCCCCCCCCCAGTATATTATTCATCACCCCGCGTTTCCCCGATTCACACATTCCTTCCCCTCCCAGTATACTCAAATATTCATCGTCCTCACATTTTCCCCCGTCCAGCATTCAACCTCACGTTTCCCCGATGTCTCACATTCATCATTCTTATTCTCCCCATTCCCCCCATCATTCTACTCAAATATTCATCGTCCTCACATTTTCCCCCGTCCAGCATTCAACATTCTCACGTTTCCCCTGTCTAGCATTCATCATTCTCACGTTTTCCCCTGTCTAGCATTCATCATTCTCACGTTTTTTCCCTGTCTAACATTCATCATTCTCATGTTTTCCCCTGTCTAGCATCTCATCATTCTCACGTTTCACGTTTTCCCTGTCTCACATTTGTCGTTCTCATGTTTCCCCTGTCCAGCATTCAACATTCTCACGTTTTATGCCACTCCAAAATGTGTCGTTTTCACGCTTCCTCCATCCACATTCATTATTCTCACACTTGCTTCGGTTCACAATTCGTCATTTTTCACCCTTTTCCCCATCCAGCATTCATTATTTTCACTTTTCCCCAATCAAACATTCATTATTCTCACGTTTCCCCTGGTTAAACACTGAATATTCTCACGGTCTCCCGCCGTCTCACATTCATCATTCTCACGTTTCCCCCACCTCTCCTAAATGTTTCATTCTCTCGAAAATTCCCGCCGACTCCGGGAACCACTTTAACACAGTAATCATCCTAGAGAAAGCTACGACAACAACGTCCACGCGCATTCAACCAGCCTGACAAAGCCTCAACACAGTGCCCTACGGCAATACCATCTGAACGAGCCCAAGACTCCTGCCCTTCAAGGTCTGTTTATTAAGCAACCTCAGCTGACGGAGTATTTAGCGCCTACTCGATGTTCCGAGGTCCTAGTGGTTACGTTTCCCTCCCTTTCGCCATCTGGAAGGTTCGAACTCGGGAGGGTCCTCACGGCCTTAGGTGCCGTCTGTCACATGACCACTTCAACTTCTTGACACAGTTCGACCGTATGCGCTAGGTGAGGGTGTACTGCTAATCGGCCCATTACCTATTTCACTACCACAAGCGGCATTCGTTCCTGTAAAGCGCTTAAGGCCCTTTGTGAGAGGTTTCGCTGCCTTGACGTCATTCCATCTCTCGTTTGTTGTTGTCTGTTATTCATCACTCACGTTTTCTCCTTTCATACTTCACTGTTCTTACGTTCCGTTTTTATCCCGTCCATTATGCGTTCTTCTTACGTTCCAATTATCTCCTCCAAACTATTTTTTTCATCATTCCTCGTTCCTTCTTCCATCCCACTTTCCTCTTCCTCTCCTCTGTCCATCGTTCATTCATCATTTTCTCTTTTCTTCGTCCCATTCTCACATATCTCTCACGTCCCGTTCATTCTTTCCTCATTCCCACGCTCCAGTCCCGTTAGTCCTTCAGTGTGTTCACATTCTCCTCCTCCATCCCGTCAGTCCTTCAGTGTGTTCACATTCTTCTCCAGTCAGTTCTTCAGTGTGTTCACATTCTCCTCCTGTCAGTCCTTCAGTGTGTTCACATTCTCCAGTCAGTCAGTCCTTCAGTGTGTTCACATTTCTCCTCCAGTCAGTCCTTCAGTGTGTTCACATTCTCCTCCAGTCAGTCCTTCAGTGTGTTCACATTCTCCTCCTGTCAGTCCCTTCAGTGTGTTCACATTCTCTCCTCCTGTCAGTCCTTCAGTGTGTTCACACATTCTCCTCCAGTCAGTCAGTGTTCACATTCTCCTCCTGTCAGTCCTTCAGTGTGTTCACATTCTCCTCCTGTCAGTCCTTCAGTGTGTTCACATTCTCCTCCAGTCAGTCCTTCAGTGTGTTCACATTCTCCTCCAGTCAGTCCTTCAGTGTGTTCACATTCTCCTCCCTGTCAGTCCTTCAGTGTGTTCACATTCTCCTCCAGTCAGTCCTTCAGTGTGTTCACATTCTCCTCCTGTCAGTCCTTCAGTGTGTTCACATTCTCTTCCTGTCAGTCCTTCAGTGTGTTCACATTCTCCCAGTCAGTCCTTCAGTGTGTTCACATTCTCCTCCAGTCAGTCCTTCAGTGTGTTCACATTCTCCTCTCCTGTCAGTCCTTCAGTGTGTTCACATTCTCCTCCTGTCAGTCCTTCAGTGTGTTCACATTCTCCTCCTGTCAGTCAGTTCAGTGTGTTCACATTCTCCTCAGTCCAGTCCTTCAGTGTGTTCACATTCTCTTCTCTCCCTGTCAGTCCTTCAGTGTGTTTTCACATTCTCAGTCAGTCAGTCATTCAGTCAGTTCTCTTCAGTGTTTCAGTGTGTTCACATTCTCCTCCTGTCAGTCCTTCAGTGTTTCACATTCTCTCCAGTCTCTGTCAGTCCTTCAGTGTGTTCACATTCTCCTCCTGTCAGTCCTTCAGTGTGTTCACATTCTCCTCCAGTCAGTCCTTCAGTGTGTTCATATTCTCCTGTCAGTCCTTCAGTGTGTTCACATTCTCCTCCAGTCAGTCAGTCATTATTTCACGTCACTCTGACATCAGTCAGTCATCGCTTTCATGTTCTTCACCAGTCGGTCATTCATCGTTTTCACGTTTCTTCTTCGGTCATTCGTTCACCTTTTTCAAGTTCTTCTCCAGTCAGCCATTTGTCGTTTTCTCCAGTCATTGACGTTCTTCTCCAGTCAGTCACTTATTATTTTAACACTCTTCTCCCCGTCATTGACGTTCTTCTGCAGTCAGTCACTTATTTCAACACTCTTCTCCAGTCATTGACGTTCTTCTGCAGTCGGTCACTTATCATTTTAACACTCTTCTCCCGTCATTGACGTTCTTCTGCAGTCAGTCACTTATCATTTTCCACTCTTCTCTTCCCGTCATTGACGTTCTTCTGCAGTCAGTCACTTATCATTTTTTCAACACTCTTCTCCTCCGTTCTTCATTGACGTTCTTCTGCAGTCAGTCACTTATCATTTCAACACTCTTCTCCCGTCATTGACGTTCTTCTCAGTCAGTCAGTCACTTATCATTTCAACACTCTTCTCCAGTCATTGACGTCATCTGCAGTCATTGACGTTCTTCTCCAGTCATTGACGTTCTTCTCCAGTCAGTCACAGTCTTTCCAGTCATTGACTCTTCTCCAGTCAGTCATTTCAACACTCTTCTCCAGTCATTGACGTTCTTCTCCAGTCAGTCACTTATCATTTCAACACTCTTCTCCAGTCATTGACGTTCTTCTCCAGTCAGTCACTTATCATTTCAACACTCTTCTCCAGTCATTGACGTTCTTCTCCAGTCATTGACGTTCTTCTCCAGTCAGTCACTTATCATTTCAACACTCTTCTCCAGTCATTGACGTTCTTCTCCAGTCAGTCACTTACCATTTCAACACTCTTCTCCAGTCATTGACAGTCTTCTCCAGTCGGTCATTTTAACACTCTTCTCCAGTCATTGACGTTCTTCTCCAGTCAGTCACTTATCATTTCAACACTCTTCTCCAGTCATTGACGTTCTTCTCCAGTCAGTCAACTTACCATTTTAACACTCTTCTCCAGTCATTGACGTTCTTCTCCAGTCATTGACGTTCTTCTCCAGTCAGTCACTTATCATTTTAACACACTCTTCTCCAGTCATTGACGTTCTTCTCCAGTCAGTCACTTACCATTTCAACACTCTTCTCCAGTCATTGACGTTCTTCTGCATTGACGTTCTTCTCAGTCAGTCAGTCAGTCACTTACCATTTCAACACTTCAGTCATTGAACACTCTTCTCCTCCAGTCATTGACGTTTCTTCTTGCAGTCAGTCAGACGTCAGTCGTTCTCCTCATCAGTCAGTCATCGTTTCTTCTTCCCGCCAGTCATTCATCATTTTCACGTTCTTCCATGATCAATCAGTCTTCATATTCACGCTCATCTCCTGTCAATCATTTATCATGTTCATGTCATTCTCCCATTGTCATTCAAAGCGTTTTCAGTGAAATCATAGCAGCAGAGTTGTTGCTGGAACCAAAATTGTATTATTTCCTGATTTTCGTCATTCTGAAATATCTGAATCCAAAAATGTGTGTAAGGTGTGGAAAAATGAAAGAAATTAAGAATAACTATAAATCCTATCCGATCAAATTAAGAAGAATTGTTGTCATGAGATCTTTTGACAAAGCACAGGCACTCTCTCTGAGAACAGTTTACCATCAAGCCTTACTTCTGATATAAAAAATTGAAGACAGAAAAATGAGACTCTATCTGTTAATCAAAACCAAATTCATATATATATATACAAGGAATTCAAGAATATCTTACGTCTTTTCTTTTTGCGTGAAAGTGTTGTTGGTATTCTATTTGTTAAAAAAAAAAAAAAAGCCGTTTTGAAAAAGCCTCTGGGAAAAAAATGTATAGTCCTAGTACACCAGGTGGGTTATAAAAAGGTTGATGCACAGAAGATAAGAAGCTCGGAGAAAAATATCGGGTAGCAATATATTTTTTTTAACGTCACGAAGTCCAGTCAGTTCAAAATCATGTTGCAAGACTCGAACAAATAGCAAGCGGCGATGTGCCAATGAGCTGCTTAACACTCTATACCGGCTTCTAACGAGGACACGCATGTGTGTGTGTGTGTGTGTGTGTGTGTGTGTGTGTGTGTGTGTGTGACGCGATCATCAGGTAATCCACGTCTCAATAAAATGGGGCGACATTTTGTCGCCAAACTTTTTTTTACACGTCTTGCGTGCGCGCGCGCATGGTTGAATATGTATACGTATACGTAAGCACGCGCGTTTGGCTGTATATGTGTGCAGGTGCGCGCGTGTGCGTGTGTGTGTTAGTGTAATATATGCGTTTTGCGTGCACGTGCACGTGGTTGTATATGTATATATTAGTGGATATGCGCGCGCAAAGTTGTATATGCGCGTGCGTGTGCGTTTGTAAAAGGTGTGTGTATAGTGAGGTGATCAGCGCGCCCACGTGAGGCGATCAGGTAAACGTCTCAATAAAATGGGGTCGATTTGAAAAATGGGGCGAAATTTTGTCGCCTAACTTTTTTTTTACACGTTGAATGGTGTTCAAGAGTGCAGTATTGAGGTGCTGCATTCAAAATCTCACTCACCTCAGTTTTGCCAACATCATCGTCCAAATTCACACACACAATTCACACTCCATCGCCCCATTCTGTTCAAACGCCACTTCCGGTATCATCTGTTTGCCTTTTACAAACTTGTGATGCCCTGACTACCTCACTGTTTGCCTTTTACAAAACTCATACTGACTTGGGGTGGATACACTCCATAGTATGGCTCAGAGAGCCCCCCGAAGTGCTACCTCATAGTTGCGACATTTCGCCTCATTTTCACATCACCCCACTTCTTGTACGTGCGCATGGTTGAAATATGGCGCGTAAGCGCGCGCGCGCGTTGCGCGCGTGCGTGTGTGTGTGTGTGTGCGTGTGTGTGTGTGTGTGTGTGTGTGATGTGCGTTTTTCGTGCGTGCGCATGGTAGAATATGTATATGTGTACGTAAGCGCGCGCGTATAGTTTGTATATGTCGTGCGGGCGTGCGCACGCGTGCATGTATGCGTGTGTGTGTGTTTGTGTAATATGTGCGTTTTTCGTGCGTGCGCATGGTAGTATATGCGCGTTTTTGTTAGCGCATGTACGCACGCATTTTTGTATATGCGCAAAGGTGTGTGCGCTCGCACGAGCATATGTTGCGTTGTATGTATATGCGTGCGCGCTTGTTGTTTGTGTGTGTCCGCGCGCGCGTTTTGTGGTGTGTGTGTGTGTGTGTGTGTGTGTGTGTGTGTGCACGCTTACTTGTGTGTGCGTGTACATGCGCGTGCGCTCGTGTTTTGTGTGTGTAGTGCGGGGGGGGGGGGGGGGGGGATTGGGCCGCATGAACGGCATTTTCGCGCAACCCATGTAAATCGATGTGTTGCTGGAGGAGCGACAGGACAGGGGAAAAGATAGGGATGAAGAGGTGTTGAGGAAGGGGGCGGAGAGAGAATGTGTGTATGTACGTTTTTAAGTGAAATATGTTTGTGTGGTTTTGACGAATTTTCACTGTTTTTGAATGACTTTACCCAACACAATTTTCTTCTTGTAGTTAAAATTTTTTTTGACAGTGTTGGGAATACGGTTTAACTTGGCGTTAGTTGCGGTGTTCTCTCTCTCTCTCTCTCTCTCTCTCTCTCTCTCTCTCTCTCTCTCTCTCTCTCTCTCTCTCTGTACTTGTAACCTTTTATGTAGTGTTCACTGTTCAGCTTCACTGATGCTTCAATGTTTTATGGCATTGACTGTGAAGTTCATATAGCTTGCTTTTATTATTTTCAATTGTGTAATGAAAGAAAATACTTTGTCGCATATATCATTAAAAGCTTACAGTAACAAATGACGTGCAAAACTGCTCTAAAATGTGACGATTAGTAGGATAAGCGAAGTTTTGTATCAATAGTTTTTGAATCTGGAGAATCTGAATGTTTAAGAGTGGGCAAAATCTAGTCATCTTTTCAGAATATCCATACCCTTCAACATGTCATTGTAACTGCTACTATGTGTGCTATTCCGACTTACCTAAGGTACCATCAAAAGACATGCATATGGTCTAATATTCAGATGATATTTCCATCAAGACAAATGCAAATCTAAGGAGATGAGTGTATTAAATCATGCACAAAGTATTGGAGATCGATGAAACATGTACATGGAATGAAATGGGCTTGCACATTCGGGAGGGAAAATACTAGTAATTGTATCACAACGGGAAGAATCGACATCATGCTGCAACGTGGAGTATTAGATGGCTGAACTTTACAACGTTCACAAGACGAAGTTTTTAGGATTCTCACTTGATTAGTTATTCCACTTGCAATTTCATACTGAGAATTTGTGATAATGACAAGAAGGAAAAGATCAAAAGATCATTTACAGCAGTTGGTGCTTAACCATGAGATCAAGATACAAACAACAATAAACCTCCGTTACCACAGCCACCAGCCTCGTCTGATCAAACTGATTTATCGATAAGAAGTTTATTTATAAACCCGTACAGTCTATAGAATAAAATATATACAATTGACAGTCAGTAGAGCCATTGAATTAGCTCTTGGCAATCTGGACGTACAAATATGTTGAATTCATACCATAAAGCTGGCTCTTTCAGAATAAGGTAGGTTGTCGAAAGCTAATGGTTTTCATTCAAAGTGTTTTTGTCTTGAATTCAAAAACAAAAGTATTCTTAAAGTCTGGCAACAAGTATATAAAAAAAAAAGATCTAGACTCGCGCTGTCTTTCCTCAGCTAGTTAGAAGTTAAAAGATGAACTTAACAAACAATGCAATTTTGATCTTCCATCGGACTCATCAGGTCCAACAGTGCCTGTCATGCCTCACTAAGAGAACCAACCGGTCAAATTGGATCACGATTATATTGCTCTGACTGCAGGTGAAAGCAATAATATTTTATCATCTGACAATGGAAACGTTTGTTTCTGAGACCCAAGAACGTATTAAAGCCGTGTATATAAATTATCAACAAAACATTAACAGATGGCCAATCCAAGAATCACGCACACGTTCTGGATTAAAAAAAAAAAAATTAAGAAACACAATAATAATTTTGGCTTGGT
>JADBJO010004125.1:147500-157500 GCA_016801955.1 Conus betulinus | reverse complement strand
GTTAGACGTTCATTCGTCCAGTCGGTCGTTCAGTCGCTCATTCGTCCAGTCATCAGGTGGTTGCTCGTTCATCATTCAGTCGGTCGTTCAGTCATTCCTTCTTTTTAGTCGGTCGTCCATTCATTCAGTCGGTCGTTTTGTCGTTCCTTCGGTCAGTCGGCCGTTCAGTCATTCATTCGGTCAGTCGATCGTTCAGTCGGTCGATCGATCGTTCAGACGTTCATTCGTTCAGTCGGTCGATCGATCGTTCAGACGTTTATTCGGCAGTCGGACAGTCGGTCGTTCAGACGTTCATTCGTTCACTCGGTCGTTCAGTCATCCATTCGTTCAGTCGGTCGTTCAGTCATCCATTCATTCACTCGGTCGTTCAGTCCATCCATTCATTCAGTCGGTCGTTCATTCGTTCAATCGGTCGTTCAATCGGTCGTTCAGTCAGTCAATCGGTTGTTCATTCGTTCAATCGGTCGTTCAGTCGGTCAATCGGTCGTTCAGGCATTCATTCGTTCAGTTCGTCATTCAGTCGTTCGATCGATCGCTCATTCAGTTAGTCATTCGCTCAGTCGGTTGTTTTAGTCATACATTCGTTCAGTCGGTCGGTCATTCGTTCAGTTCATTCATTCAGTTTTTTAGTCATCAGGCGGTTGTTCGTTCATCATTCATTCGGTCAGTCGGTCGTTGAGTCAGTCAGTCGGTCGTTCAGTCATTCTTCCTTTTAGTCGGTCGTCATCATTCATTCGTCGGTCAGTCAGTCGTCGTTTCATTCATTCATTCAGTCAGTCAGTCATTTATTCGTTCTGTCGGTCGTTCAGTCACTCAGTCGGTCAGTCAGTCAGTCGTTCAGTTATTTTTTCTTCCAGTCGGTCATTCATTCATTCATTCGGTCAGTCAGTCAGTCATTCGTTCTTCTCGTCGGTCGTCCAGTCAGTCAGTCAGTCGTTCAGTCATTCGTTCTTTTAGTCGGTCGGTCAATCGTCGTTCATTCATTCGGTCAGTCGGTCATTTAGTCATTCATTCAGTCAAGTCAGTCATTTATTCGTTCTGTAGGCTGTTCAGTCATGCATTCGGTCAGTCGGTCGTTGATTCATTCGTTCGTTCGAGTCGGTCGTTGATTCATTCAGTCAGTAGGTCATTCAGCCATTAATTCGTTCAGTTGGCCAGTCAGTCATTCGTTCAATCGGTCGTTTAGTTATTCAGTCGGTCAGTTGATCGTTCAGTCATTTGTTCGATCGGTCGCTCGTTCAGTCATTCATTCGTTCAGTGAATTAATCGGTCGTTCAGTTGGTCAATCGGGTCCTTCATACGTTCATTCGTTTAGTCGGTCGTTCAGACGTTCATTCGTTTAGTCGGTCGTTCAGATTCGTTCATTTTCAGTTTATTCGGTCGTTCAGTCGTTCGTTCATTCAGTCGGTTAATCGGTCGTTCATTCGTTCAGTCAGGCGTTCAGTTATTCGTTCGTACATTCGTTCGATCGATCGCTCATTCAGTCAGTCATTCGCTCAGTAGGTCGTTGGTCATACATTCGTTCAGTCGGTCGGTCATTCGTTCAGTCATTCATTCGTTTAGTCATCAGGCGGTTGCTCGTTCATCATTCATTCCGTTAGTCGGTCGTTCAGTCAGTCGGTCGTTCAGTCATTCTTTCTTTTTAGTAGGTCGGTCATTCATTGATTTGGTCAGTCGGCAGTTCAGTCATTCATTCGTTCAGTCGGTCATTCATTCATTCATTCGATCTGTCAGTCGTGATTCATTCAGTCAGTAGGTCATTAAGCCATTCATTCGTTCAGTCGGTCGTTCGTTTGAGTCGGTTGTTTAGACATTCATTCTTTTAGTCGGTCATTCATTCATTCCGTCAGTCGATCGTTCAGTCACTCATTCATTCAGTCGGTCAATCGATCGTTAAGTCGTTCATTCGTTCAGTCATTCATTCAATCGATCGATCGTTCAGTCGTTCATTCAGTCGTCAGTCAGTCATTCATTGTTCATTCATTCAGTCGGTCGGTCGGTCGGTCGATCATTTGTTCAGTCGGTCAGTCGCTCTTTCATTTATTCAGTCAATCGGTCAGTCACTCATCCGTCAGTCAGTCACTCATTCGTTCAGTCGGTCAGTCGGTCGTTCAGCCAGCCATTAATTTCTCAGTCAGTCAGTCGGTCGTTCAATCATTCATTCGTTCGTTCAGTCGATCGTTCAATCATTCATTCGTTCAGTCAGTCGGTCGTTTCAATCATTCATTAGTTCAGTCGGTTGGTCGTTCGTTCAGTTCATTCATTCGTCGGCATTCGTTCAGTCGGTCGCGTTCAGTCATTCATTCGGGCGTTCAGTCATTCATTCGTCAGTCGGTTAATCGGTCGTTCAGTCGAATTTTCATTTGTTCATTCGACGGTGTACGGTGAGGCACTGATGCAGGGCGTGACATGGGTGTGGGTACACGGGACACGGATGCTGGTCGTGACAAGGATGGGCTTTAGGCAAGGCAAGGCAAGGCAAGGCAAGGCAAGGCAAGGCAGTAGCCCAGCCGACCGCAAAGGGCCATATCAGGACTGTCACCACGTTGAAGTCAACTTCCAAGTCATTAAAGAAAAAAAGAAAATGAAATAAAAACTCATTCACGCAGCCCTTTAAAATATGCATAAAAACACTGGAAAGTTTTGTTGAAAAAAAAAAAAAATCTTTCTTTCTGTAACATCTTAGATCAGATGAAAAATTGTCGATCTCTTTCGGAAATTCAAAGATCACGTCAGGTGGGACATCTGTGAACCAGTGGGAGGGGGGTGTAGAGGAGCGAATACAGGGTATGACGTGGGAGGATACGCAGGCGCGGATACAGGGCATGGCATAGGTACGGGGTGGCGGATACAGCGTACAACATGGTAGCGGGTATAAAGGACGGGCATACAGTGTATGACACATGGTAGCGGGTATAAAGGACGGGCATACAGTGTATGACATGGTAGCGGGTATAAAGGACGGCAGTACAGCTTACAAGATAGTAGCGAATATAAAGGACGGGAATGCAGCGTACAACATGGTAGCGGGTATAAAGGACGGCAGTACAGCTTACAAGATAGGTAGCGAATAAAAAGGACGGGAATGCAGCGTACAACATGGTAGCGGGTATAAAGGACGGGAATACAGCGTACAACATGGTGGCGGGTATAAAGGACGGGAATACAGCGCACAACATGGTAGCGGGTATAAAAGACGGGAATACAGCGTACAACATGGTAGCGGGTATAAAGGACTGAAATACAGCGTACAACATATTAGCGGGTATAAAGGGACGGGAATACAGAGTACAACATGGTAGCGGGTATAAAGGACTGAAATACAGCGTACAACATATTAGCGGGTATAAAGGACGGGAATACAGAGTACAACATGGTGGCGGGTATAAAAGGACGGGAGTACAGCGTACAACATGGTAGCAGGTATAAAGGGCGGGAATACAGCGTACAACATGGTGGCGGGTATAAAAAGGACAGAAATACTGCGTACAACATGGTAGCGGATATAAAGGAGAGGAATACAGCGTACAACATGGTAGCAGGTAGAAAGGATGGGAATGCAGCGTACAACATGGTGGCGGGTATAAAGGACGGGGAATACAGCGTACAACATGGTGGCGGGTATAAAGGACGGGGAATACAGCGTACAACATAGTAGTGGGCATAAAGGACGGGAATGCAGCGTACAACATGGTAGTGGGCATAAAGGACGGGGGAATGCAGCGTACAACATGGTAGCGGGCATAAAGGACGGGAATGCAGCGTACAACAACATGTAGCGGGTATAAAGGACGGGATATACAGCGTACAAACATGGTAGCGGGTATAAAGGACGGGAATACAGCGTACAACATGGTAGCGGGCATAAAGGACGGGAATGCAGCGTACAACATGGTAACGGGTAGAAAAGACGGGGAATACAGCGTACGACATGGTAGCGGGTAGAAAGGACGAGAATGCACCGTACAACACACGGTAGCGGGGTATAAAGGAGGGGGAATATAGCGTACAACATGGTAGTGGGTATAAAGGAGGGGAATATAGCGTACAACATGGTAGTGGGTATAAAGGACGGGAATACAGCATGTAACATGGTAGCGGGTATAAAGGACGAGAATGCACCATACAACACGGTAGCGGGTATAAAGGACGGGAATACAGCGTATGACGTGGGTGGGGGTACGGCTGTCATGGCTGCTAGGCCTGACATGGATGGGATAATGGGAAGGATGTACAGATGCAGGGCGTAACAAGACGACTGGGGGGGGGGGGGGGGGGGTGAAAAGAGGGCGCGGATTTCAGACCTTGACACGGGTAGGGGTACTGGAGGGGTGGTGGTGGTGGAGATAATGGGGGAGAGTTGAAAATGCGAGGCGTACATGGGTGGGGGGTCGAATGCAGAGTGTAACGGGGATAACACTATAGGGAGCGCAGCGTGCAAAGCTTGACATTGATGGTGGTAGGAGGCGCGGGGTTCAGATCATGACATAGGTTGGGGGGGGGGGTGGGGTGAGGTGACGGTTGGCACGTGGAATTCAGGGCGTGACGTGGGGCGGAAAAATAGGGGGGGGGGGGGGGGGCACGTATTTCCGCGCGCTGACTGGAATGGGGCTAAAGGAGGATGTGGACCAGGTTTTAGGGCACAATGTAGGTGGAGGTAGGGTAGAGAAGGTGCGACATAGGGCACAATATAGGTGGAGGTAGGGTAGAGAAGGTGCGACATAGGGCACAATGTAGGTGGAGGTAGGGTAGAGAAGGTGCGACATAGGGCACAATATAGGTGGAGGTAGGGTAGAGAAGGAGTGACATAGGGCACAATATAGGTGGAGGTAGGGTAGAGAAGGGTGACATAGGGCACAATATAGGTGGAGGTAGGGTAGAGAAGGAGTGACATAGGGCACAATGTAGGTGGAGGTAGAGGGGGAAGGCGTGACATAGGGCACAATATAGGTGGAGGTATAGGGTAGAGAAGGTGTGACATAGGGCACAATGTAGGTGGAGGTAGAGGGGGGGAGGCGTGACATAGGGCACAATATAAGTGGAGGTAGGGTAGGGAAGGCGTGACATAGGGCACAATAGGAGGAGGTAGGGTAGGGTAGGGAAGGCGTGACATAGGTCACAATATAGGTGGAGGTAGGGTAGGGGAAGGCGTGACGTAGGGCACAATATAGGTGGAGGTAGGGTAGGGAAGGCGTGACGTAGGGCACAATACAGATGGAGGTAGGGTAGGGAAGGAGTGACATGGGGCATGATATAGGTGGAGGTAGGGTAGGGTAGGGAAGGAGTGACATGGGGCATGATATAGGTGGAGGTAGGGTAGGGAAGGCGTGACATAGGGCACAATACAGGTGGAGGTAGGGTAGGGAAGGAGTGACATGGGGCATGATATAGGTGTGGGTAGGGTGGGAAAGACGTGACATAGGGCACAATATAGGTGGAGGTAGGGTAGGGAAGGCGTGACATAGGGCACAGTACAGGTGGAGGTAGGGTAGGGAAGGCGTGACATTGGGCACGATATAGGTGTGGGTAGGGTAGGGAGGTGTGACATAGGTCACAATATAGGTGGAGGTAGGGTAGGGAAGGCGTGACATAGGTCACAATATAGGTGGAGGTAGGGTAGGGAAGGCGTGACATAGGGCACAATACAGGTGGAGGTAGGATAGGGAAGACCGTGACATTGGGCACAATACAGATGGAGGTAGGGTAGGGGAGGAGTGACGTGGGGTGGGCATGCTGGCTGCACAGTTGTCAGGGTCTGACACGGGTCAAGGAGTTAGTGGGCGCGGATTTCAGGGCGCGACATGAGTGGCAGAACAGGGAGTGAGGATTCCGGGGCATGGCAGGGTGGGCATACAAGGGGCATCGATGTTGGGTGTGATGCGTGGGCATATTGGGGCAGATGTGGCGTGAAAACCAGACGTGACGCCCGTGGGCGTATTGGGTCAGACGGGGGGGGGGGGGGGGGGGGGGGGGGGGGGGGGGGGGGGGGGGGATAAAGGGGGTGACAAGGCTGGGCAAACTAGAGGTGGGGGGGGGGGGGAGGGGAAGGGAACTGATGCATTGAAGTGGATGGGCGTAAGGAGGGGAGGGGGGGGAGGCGCATTCACATGGATAGGCGTACTGAGGAGGAGAGAGCAGGTGTGCAGGACGTGACATGGGGGGAGGCAGGGATGCATGATGTGATGTGGATGGGATGGGAGAACGGGGGGAGGGGGGGGGGGGGGGGGGACAGAGTCACGTATGCAGGACGCGACATGTATGGGCATATCAAGGGAGGGGGAGCAGTGACTGACGTGCAGGGGTACAGGGGGACGTGGAAGCAGGGAATACCATGGGTAGGGCGTCGTGGATGCAGGGCAGGGTGTGACATGGGTGGTGGGTGGGGGAGCATGGATGCGTTCTACAACATGGTGGCGGGTATGAAGAAAAGTGGATACAGCGTATGACATTGGTGGTAGCACAGCGGTCCAGGATGCTGGGCATGCCATGGGTGAGGGAATGGGGAGAGGGGAGGTGCAGATGCAGAGCATGACATAGGGGAGGGGGGGGGGGGTGGGGGGTGGAGGGATACGTAGCAGGGGGGGGGGTGCAGGGGGCGCGGACGCAGGGTGTGACATAGGTGGAATACAGCGAACGCAGATTTTGGGGCTTCACATGGTTAGGGGTTGCGAGAGCAAGGATTTCAGATCATAATTTGGGAAAGGGGGGGGGGGGGGGGGGGGGGGGGGTGCATCAATTTCATGGCATGACATGGGTGGGGGACGGGGCGAGTGGGTGGGGGGGGGGTGGGGGGTCAGCGCTTGACATGGATGGGTAGCAAAAAGGTGGGGGAAGCTGATTTCAGGCCATGACATGGATTTGGGTGTTAAGGGAGGAGGGAGGGGGAGGGGGGGGGGGAGCGGGTGCGCGGATTTTAGAGCATGACCTAAAAGGGGTAAGACATGGAGTATGCAGTGCGTGATAGGGGTGGGTGCACAGGGTGCACAGCTTTCAGCAACACTTCAATGGATGGATGTGAGGAGAAGGAGGGGATGGTGGGAGGGGGGGCATGCATGCACATGGGTGTGCAAATTGATCTGTGGTTTGAGGGGGCGTGTATGCAGGGCGTGACATGGGAAGGTGTACGGGGTGGACATAGCATGGATACATCATGTGACATGGATGGGCGAACGTGGGGGGGGGGGGAAGGGAGGGGCTTAATGGATATGGAGATAAATGGCAGGGGAATGGGGAGGAGAGAGAATGCAGGGCATAAAGTGTGGTGGTGGTGGTGGTGGGGAGGGGGGATACAGGGGAACGTGGATGCAGGGTATGCTATGGTATTGCGTCGTGAACGCAGGATGTGACACACGGAAGAGGGTCACGGATGTGTAGTGTATGACGTGGTGGCTGGTATGGAGGATGCGGATACAGTGATGTTATGGCGGTCGGTCGTGGATGCAGGGGTGGCATGGGTGGGGGGGATGCAGGGTGTGGCATGGGTGGGGGGATGGAGGACGTGGCATGGGTGGGGGGATGCAGGGTGTGGCATGGGTGGGGGGATGGAGGACGTGGCATGGGTGGGGGGATGCAGGGTGTGGCATGGGTGGGGGGGATGGAGGACGTGGCATGGGTGGGGGGATGCAGGGTGTGGCATGGGTGGGGGGATGGAGGACGTGGCATGGGTGGGGGGATGCAGGGTGTGGGGTGGGTGGGGGGATGCAGGGCGTGGCATGGATGGGGGTGGGGTGGGGGGATGCAGGGTGTGGCATGGATGGGGGGATGCAGGGCGTGGCATGGATGGGGGGGTGGGGGGGGGGGGATGCAGGGCGTGGCATGGATGGGGGTGGGGTGGGGGGATGCAGGGTGTGGCATGGGTGGGGGATGCAGGGCGGTGGTATGGGGGGGGGATGCAGGGCGTGGTATGGGTGGGGGGATGCAGGGCGTGGTATAGGTGGGGGGATGCAGGGCGTGGGTATAGGTGGGGGGATGCAGGGCGTGGTATGGGTGGGGGATGCAGGGCGTGGTATAGGTGGGGGGATGCAGGGCGTGGTATGGGTGGGGGATGCAGGGCGTGGTATAGGTGGGGGGGATGCAGGGCGTGGTATGGGTGGGGGATGCATGGCGTGGTATAGGTGGGGGGATTCATGGCGTGGTATGGGTGGGGGGATGCAGGGTGTGGTATAGGTGGGGGGATGCAGGGTGTGGTATAGGTGGGGGGATTCATGGCGTGGCATGGGTGGGGGATGCAGGGTGTGTGGTATGGGTGGGGGATGCAGGGCGTGGTATAGGTGGGGGGATGCATGGCGTGGTATGGGCGGGGGGATTCATGGCGTGGTATGGGTGGGGGGATGCAGGGTGTGGTATAGGTGGGGGGGATTCATGGCGTGGCATGGGTGGGGGATGCAGGGTGTGGTATAGGTGGGGGGATGCAGGGTGTGGGTATAGGTGGGGGGATTCATGGCGTGGCATGGGTGGGGGGGATGCAGGGTGTGGTATAGGTGGGGGGATGCAGGGTGTGGTATAGGTGGGGGGATGCAGGGCGTGGCATGGGTGGGGGATGCAGGGCGTGGCATGGGTGGGGGATGCAGGGCGTGGCATGGGTGGGGCATGCAGGGTGTGGTATAGGTGGGGGGGATGCAGGGTGTGGTATAGGTGGGGGGGGATGCAGGGCGTGGCATGGGTGGGGGGGATGCAGGGCGTGGTATGGGTTGGGGGGATGCAGGGTGTGGTATAGGTGGGGGGGATGCAGGGTGTGGTATAGGGGGGGGGGGGGGGGGGGATGCAGGGCGTGGCATAGGTGGGGGATGCAGGGCGTGGCATGGGTGGGGGATGCAGGGCGTGGCATGGGTGGGGGATGCAGGGCATGGCATGGGTGGGGGATGCAGGGCATGGCATGGGTGGGGGGGGATGCAGGGCATGGCATGGGTGGGGGGATGGAGGGCATGACATGGGTGGGGGGGATGCAGGGCGTGACATGGGTGGGGGGATGGAGGGCATGGCATGGGTGGGGGGATGGAGGATATGAGATGGGTAGGAGTACAGTGAGTGCAGACTGTGGGGGGGGGGGGGGGGGGGGCTTCACACGGATGAAGGTAGGAGGTACGGATTTCAGATCATGACACGGTTTGTGGTACGGGGAAAGGGGCAGGGATATGCGTAAATTTCAGGACGGGACATGGGTTGGACTACGGGCGGTGGGGGGGTGGGGGGCGTCAGCACCTTTCACGGATGGGGCAGCCAAAGGGTGGGAAAGGCTGATTCAGGGTGTGACATGGGCACGGGGGATGCGAATTTTAGAGCATGGTATTGTTGGGGGTAGGGTAGGGAGGATGCAGAGCGTGACAGGGGTGGGCGTACAGGACACACAGATTTCAGGGCGCGTGACATGCGTGAGGGCACCGTAAATAAAGATTTCAGGGACAGACGTGGGGCCTATGGGGGGGCGTGGATGCAAGGTGTGACACAGGTGGGCGTACCAAACTCAGTACCTTTGGCCCACGTGCCTTCTCTGTTTCTGGCCAAACTCTCCTGGAACAAACTTCCACTCTCTGTCCGTCAACTGCCTACTTTCTCTTCCTTTAAGACTACTCTTAAAAACTCATCTCTTTTTCTTATTCCTCATAGTCCTCTCCACGACTGCTCAACTACTCCCACTGCAGCCTGTACCCACTCGGCAGGGGAACCTGAAATGCATAACTTCTCCTCTCTTTCGATAGTTTTGGTTAGATTTATGACACGCATGTAGGTGTGTGTGTGTGTGTGTGTGTGTGTGTGTGTGTGTGTGTGTGAGTGCTGGTGTGTGTGTGGTGTGTGTGGGGGGGGGGGGGGGGGGGGTTGTGTGAGGGTGTGTGTGCATCCATCAATGTTTGTGCATAATGTTTCTCCTTTTTGAATTAGTTGTGTTTAGAGCCATATGGCCCACAGCGTGTGCGTGTGTGTGCATTAATATTTATGTTTTAATATTTATTTTTGTACATGATTTTTCTTTCTATTCCTTGTTTAGAGCCATAACGCATGT
>JADBJO010004125.1:105000-137500 GCA_016801955.1 Conus betulinus | reverse complement strand
GGAAAATTCGGGAGATTGAACAAAGCAAGAGTGGTGGTGGGATTGGAGGCAGGGGATGGTGGTGGTGTGTGTGTGTGTGTGTTGGGGGGGGGGGGGGGGGGGGGGGGAAGGGAAGAGAGAGTGGGATGTCAGTAGGTTGGAGAGGGAAAGAGGGTGGGGTTGGGGGGTGGGGGGGGGCTGTTGAGGAGAGAGCTTGTAGGAAGCCGAGAAGGGAGGGAAGGAAAAGAGGAGGGGGTGGGTTGTATGGTGTCCGGTTTGGGTCAAAAGAGAAGTGATGCGCGGATGTCGAAGGGGGGGGGGGGGGGGGGGGGGGGGGGGGGGGGGGGGAGGGAGGAGGGAGGGAGGGGTGGTGGTGAGAGGGAGGAGGGGTGGTGAGAAAGAAGGGGAATCGGGGAGGAGGCAGAAAAGTGAGGGGCGGAGGGACTGGGTGGAGGCGGGGTGGGGATGGGGCGGGGGTGGGGGGGGGGGTGGGGGCGGGGTGGGGGCAGGGTGGGGATGGGTAGGGGGCGAAAATGAAGAGGCTTTTTTTTTTCCCCTGGCGTTAACTCCCTGTCACTGCAAGGTGCTCGTGCGTGAGATGACCCGATTTTCCATAAATGGACGACGAAGACCATTACCAAGCTCTGTGTGTGTGTGTGTGTGTGTGTGTGTGTGTGTGTGTGTGTGTGTGTGTGTGTGTGTGTGTTGTGTGTGTGTGTGTGTGTTCAAAGTTCTTTTTTGACACAGCGCCAAGGTCTCCCACAGAAAAGAGGTGGAAGGGGGGATGCATCATATACACGTATGGTACTATGTTGACGTTAAATCCTCTTTTGTTTGTTTGTTTATTTGTTTCTTTATCTATTGATTTGTCTATCTATTCATTCATTTATTATTCATCTATGTATCTACCTATGTTTGACTTGTTTTATTACCTAATTTTTGATTGTTGCTGTTGCTATATAGATAGATATAGATCTATCTATCTATCTATCTATCTACCTAACTACCTATCTATCTATCTAAATCAAACACGTTAAGTTATTTCTGTCCAAAAATTTCGGTACTGGTGAGAGTTAGAATATTGTTTTTCAAGCTTTAACTCACACACACACACACACACACACACACACACACACACACACACACACACATCTTCACTTTTTTTTTCGGCATTTTATTGCAGGCTTGAAGCCTCAAAAGCTAAGCAGTTATAAAAACAAGCAAGAAATTCACCATAAGTAAAAAGTCAGACATAAAAACAAAACAAACAAAAAAAAAAAAAAAAAGAGAAGAAAAAAAGAAAAAGAACAGGAAAAAAAAAGCAGCAATCGATAAAAGCAGATGATAACATGGTAGCCGAGCTATCGACATCTTTCAGCATGTAAATTTAGGCAGTGCGTGGAATGTTAGCATTCTCCTCAATCTATCGTCAGAGTTTTTTTTTTTCTTTCCTTCTTTTTTTTTTGTCCTCCAACCTTCAACATTTTTTTTTCACTTTCCTGTCTATTTCATCATCTTTCTTTCTTTCTGCCTTTGTTCTTTCTTTCTTTTTCTGTCTATCTTTCTTACTTTCTATCTTATTCTTTCTTTCTTTCTCTTTCTTCTGTCTTTTTTTTTTGTTTGTGTTTGTTTGTTTTTTTTTAACACTGGGGTCTCCTTCCTACTATTTTTCCCCACTGTCATCACTTTAATTTTCTTTGTGAAACTGACTCACACTCACCATGGATAGTCTCTGTTTTTTTCTTTATAGATGGACATTCTCTTGCTGATTTATCGAATAATTGGAGCATACAGGTGCCAGAAAGAGGTCAATGCGCAAAGTCAGTTATGCCAGCAGACAGCATTTCTATATGTCTCGCCCATAAACATTTGCTGCAGAAGTAAAAGGAAGAAAAAAAATTAGGAAACATCGAAGAAAAAAGTAAAGCAAGTAAAATACAGCTTTAACTAAATAGTCCATATGAAACTTTAACAGTGCAGTACTGTACAACACAGTATAGTACAATCCAATCGAACAAATCGAATCCAATCCAATACAACACAATCCAATCCAATCCAATCCAACGGTATAGAACAGTCCAATCCAACACAGTATAGTACAATCCAATCGTATCCTTCTTCTTCTTCTTCTGCATACGCAAGCCGATACTCCTGCGGACACTCCCTGTAGAGACAGGCAAGGATTAATCCCATCTACCCAACAAAGGGAGTGGAGATTTTGTGCGTATGACCGTTTTTTACCCCGCCATTAAGGCAGCCCATACTCCATCTTCGGGGAAGGTGCATGCTATGTGTAACGTGTCATTCATACCAACGGCCGAACCGGCCTTCTCTTCCGAAAGTTGGTGATGGGATTTTACGTGTGTGCAAGATGTTATGCGTGCGTTCACACACACACGGAACCTCGGTTCATAGTCTCATTCGAAGGACTGTATGGGAAATGGAGTCTGAACCAATGTTTACTCCGAGGGAAAAATCCCCAATCGTATCCAATCCAATATAAAGAGAACTGCTAGGTGTAGTACTCCTTCGATATACTGGACGTGTATCTCGACAGGCCCTGGCCCACACATTCACAAACATGGCTGGTTCGACCCCGAGGTGACTTCAGCTCTAAATATCCTCACTGTGAACCTGACCTTAACCTACAACTCAACTGTCTTTCTTTTTGCAAGAATGTTGCTTTAATCCATGTCCATTTCATTGTCCTATATTAACCCAGATCTTGATATGATGTTGGTAAAAGACTGAAACTGATCCCAATCTTAAACTGACACTCATCCTATTCTTAATCAAAAGCAGACTTAAAGCTGCCTTTTTCTACGTGAATGTTCTTAATTGTTTTCATTTGAAATTAGTATAATACTGAATTTTCCGTCCTCGTTTTCTTCTTTTCTTCGTTAAACTATGAAAAGTCTTAATGAGGATCACTGTCAGCTATTCAGGATCATAATTGTCCTTACTCATTTTCCAATGAATTTGTGTACTGACTCCGTTTCTTTTCAAAGTCAAGATATCTTATCTCAAGATTGTGAGTATAATTTTCGTTTTGGTATCTCAGTCTTACTTCTTTCAAGAATGTTGCAATGAGGGTCTTGTTTTGCTCATTCTGCATTTATATACATGAAATAATAAGGTAAAAAAAAACTTCATCTGTTTTTGTGTTGTCTTCCATGCCAAGGAGATTCAGTTCGATGTTAAATGACTGCCTGCGACAAACTGCACATTTTTTCTCCGAAGTTGTAGCTCTATCGAAAAAGAACAAGAAAAGTCACAGTTATCAAAAAAATGTGTTTGCACCGTCTCGTTTTTCCTGGTTACAAAAATTGCACATGTCACTGTGAACTATCTCCATTTTCCCTTAGAGATGGTATTGTCACTAAAATACTGCAACATATTTTAATTGAAGCCATTTCCGTTTTATTTCCGATATTATTTTCACTTTTTAAAGACTTTTTCCCCAGTCAACTGGTATATTTAGTTTTTCTTCCCAATGTACAAAAGGTTTGATATTAAGAATTTCTATGTCATTGAATAGGATATCATAACTTTTAGATTCTCTATGTACAGAGATGATCGAACGAATTGCCTTTGTACAGGAGTCACCGACATTGTCGTTAAAGACAATTCGCCTTGTTCTTTAGTATATTTTAATTGCTTGTAAACAACTCATATATTCTGAGAAATTTATTTTAGTATCAATCTTGTGTGAGAAAGCTCTGAAAGTTAAGAATTGTCCATTACTGTCTACAAGGTCTTTAATGAATGTTATATATTTTCTGTGCTCAGTCTTTGGAATAAAAGACCTTATTTGCAATCTTAAATTTTTCATTATGAAATATTGTTCAGCCACTAGCTTATGTCCCTCCTTTAGTAGTTCAATTTATCTACAGAACTTTTCGTATGCTCAGAAAACGCTTTTTTTTATAATGTTTGATATATTAGGGTCAAAGCGTTTGGGTTCGACTGTGCACTGAATTAATTTCTGGACATAAAAGTCGTATTAAGTGAGTGTGCTTTCGGGTTTGAACAATAATCTTTCTCAACCGAGCTCATTTTAATGCGTCTATACACATCTTGATCTCAGGAATGCCAATGCTTCCTCCTTCTCTTTTGTGCACAGTGTGTACTTTCTATTGATTTGTTTTTTTCTGCTTTCTTGTCCCATACAAAGTCAAAAACATCCTCTGTATTTGTTTGAGCTGAACATTAGGTGGATTTGGAAGCAGTATTCAGACATAGGTGAGTTTTGACAAAATTAGAGATGTAAGTACTGCTACACTATCTAGTGGTGTAACAATCCTTTGCAACCGTATTTTGAACAGATGTTTTATCTCTAGTAACTTGTCTTTCCTATTTATTTCTGTGACTCTTCTAATACCAGTAGTAAACATTTCTCGTCTCAACAGCCAAATGCTTTTAATGTTTTATCCATGTATGACTAGCTTACAGCGTCGAACACTTTCTCGAAGTCAGCTGAGACTAATAAACCAGGTAACATCTTTTCATCGAGATAGTGGATAATGTCATTAACAATTCTATGCTGCTGTCCCCGATGAACCTTCCGGGAACGAATCCTGTCTAGTCTTCATTTATACGTTTAAGCAAGAACGATTTTGTATGACTGGCGTTTGAAGCTGAACCGATTTTGTACACTCCATTTAGAAGAAATATTAGTCTTCAGTTCTTAAGGTATTCTTTGGGTTTATCTCCCTTCGGTAGACAAACTACGATTCCTTCTTTCTGAGTAACGGAAATTTCACGTCTTAAGAACGCTTCGTGTAAGGAACGAACAACAAAGCTGCCTGACCGTTTCCAGAAGAATTTGAAGAAATTAAGTCATTCCATCTGTATCTGGACTTTTATCATTTTGCATTGATTTAAGTGCTTTTGATGTTTCGTCTAATGTTTTGGGCCCTTCTAACTCATCCGATTCTGATTTGGTTAACTTAGTCAATTTGCGGACATAGTCTTTCATGTAGATACATTCTGTGTTCTTTTCAGTATACAACGTTTGATTAAAAAAAAATTCATTGTTTCTTTAAGATCATCCGTTTCAGATAGGATTTCTCCTCGTTTTGTCACAAGTGCCCTTTTTCATAAAAAAAAAAAAAAATATATATATATATTTTTTTTTTACCCCTGTCATGCCCATCTGGCTTTTGATCTCAGAATTCTACCGTCCATCTTCTTTTTTCCTAATTTCACGTAACTCCTCTCTTTTCTCATGTAGTAGCTTTAGATCAGATTCGTGTAAAGTGAGTTCTTTTCAAGCGCCACAATGTCTTTTTCCCTCATTTTTTTTTCTGCATCATACAACTTTTCCTTTTCTCTTAAACTATACGTTATAGTCTGAGCTCTTATCTCCTTAAGTAGTACATCAAGGAACAGCTGATCAGAGACAGTGAGTTGAACTTGATCATTTCGAACTTGTTCTATGTTACCTTGATCGTAAGGTGGGGCTGTGTACTGCTCTTTATTTTCTTGATAGTTTCTCTGACAAGTTCAACATACATAGTATTTTCTTCTTCTTTCTTCTTCTTTTTTTTTTTTTTTTTTTTTTTTTTTTTTAGTAAAGGCGAATTAATTTTCCAAATACTCCTACATCTCACTTCTGTTTTATATTTTATAATGATACAAATGAGAGATTTTTTTTTTTTTAGTAAAGGCGAATTAAATTTCCAAATACTCCTACGTCTCACTTCTGTTTTATATTTTATAATGATACAATTGAGAGAGTGGTCACTTCTGTGTCCATATAAAATATCAGCTTCCTTAACATGTGTGATTAACGAGGCGGACACGAGCAAAACGTCTGGACTTGATTGGAAAGGATCGAGTCTTCTCCATGCGTCTCTGAGAACTTCTGAATTTTGTTCTCTCCAAATGTCAGCAAGTTCCAAATCTGACATCATTTTAGTAACTTTGTCCTGAGCCTTAGGGTGTTAATCTTTTTTATAATTGTAATAATCAAGGTTTGCATTAATGACTGGGTTCCAATCTCCACCTATGATTATGTTAGGGATCCCAAGGTTTTTATTCTTGTTTGTAATTCGGCAAAAAAAAAACATGTTCATCTTTTGATCCATGAATGTTTACTAATAAAATGTGTTTTTCCGTGTTTAGCTTACTGCCTCATCCTAAACTGTTACGTTCTCTAACTTCTTACAAAAAGGTAACACTGAAATGCATATACTAACGATGGCAGTACTGTAATAAGAAATTGGGGAAAAGTAAGCCCCCATCCCCTTCCCTTCAATCCCTAAAAACAACAACAAATAAATAAAACAAATTTGAACCAGATCAAACAAAACAGTACATGCGATTTACGGATAAGCGAAAGTGGGAGGGGAGGGGGGAGGGGGTAAAAAGGGGGAGGGAGGGGGGGGGGGGGCGGGGCGCGTGCATTCACCAAACTTTAGTACTGAAAGAAACCCGACGTGTATCAAATGCAACAACTTTATCAAACTTTACATTGGAATCTCCATTGCTAAACAGAACACATCGGTTTGTATGGTGTGAGGAAGAGTCCGTTATCATAAGGAATGAAAAAAAAGAAATAAGAGGGATGGGTGGGGAGAGAAATATGAAGACTCTGCTTAAAAAATCTCTAAAAAGAAAACTCATTATAAAAAAAAGACGTGGCAAAATAGAGGTTCGGGGAAACAACAACAACAACAATAACAAAATACGTGGCAAATTTGAAGGTTGGATGCAAGCAAAAATAAAAGTGACAAAATAGCAGGTTGGAGGCAAAAAAAAAAAAAAAAAAGAAAGAAAAAAAAAGAAGACGTGGCAAAATAGGGGGGGGGGGGGGGGGGGGGGGGGGGAGCTGTAGCAGAATAGCAGGTTGGGGCAAGGGAAAAAAAACGTAGCAAAAATAGGATGTATATGTAAGCTTAAGCTTAAACAAAACAAAACAAAGCAAAAAAACAAAAACAAAGCGAAAACAAACAAACAAAAAAAAAACAACGAAAAGCGAACAAATAGACGCCGCAACTTACGATGCCGGAGGCAAGCCAAAAAAAACAACAACAAAAACACGCATCAGGGAAAATAGGATTTGGGGAGGCAAGAAAAAAATAAAAAGTAGCAAAATAGGATGTAGGATGTAAGTTAGAAAAAAAAAAAAACCCAAAACCAAACAAAAAAACTAACAAACAGACGCCGCAACATTGGATGCTGGAGGCAAAAAAAAAAAAAAAAAAAGACGCGGAGAAAAAAGGATGTTGGGTGACAAGCAAAAAAAAAAAAAAAAAAAAAAAAAAAAAAAGAAGAAAAAAAAGACGTAGCAGAATAGGAGGTAAGAAAAAAAAAAAAAAACACGTGACAAAATAGGTTGTAGGCAAGCAAGAAAAAGAAAAAAAAAAAAAAAAAAACAGAAAAAAATGACAATATAGGTTGGAGACAAAACAAAACCAAAAAAAGGGAAAGGAAAACCACAACAGCTACAACAACAACAACAGCAGCAACAACAACAACAACAAAAAAGCTTCTCAGTCGGACAAGCTGGAAGCGTCTGACAGGCGCCTGGATTCGGTCCTGAGCCTCTTCCTCACGGATGGACCACCTGGAGTGGCGTTTCTCGTCGAAGTGGACGGTCCGGCGGTCTCCTGCTCAGGGGTCACGAGTTTCCCTGTGAAAAAAAAAAATCAAACAAACAAAAATCCACGCTACCGGAAAGTCGACGGCGGTTGTGTGAGGTTGCTGTTTACTCCTAGTCTTTTTTTTCTTTTTTCCTTTTTTTTTTGATACCTTTCTCCTTTTTGTTTATTTTAATTTCATTTTTTTTGTTTACTCCTAGTCGTTTCCTTACCATAGTGGCATGAGGAATGAAGCGTGCAGGTGGATAACCAACTAGGTAAAATCCGTCCAAAACCTGAAAGAGTTTTGACCATGTTCCCGAGGCGGCCGTTAAGAAGACACGGTTTTGTGCCGTTTGCATACAGGCCACTAGTTTTACACCTATTCTTATCCTTGAAAAGGTGAAGAAGCTCTGTGGGTGCATTTCATGTCATGTACCACTCACAGCGATACATGTTCTTTTAGAGTGTTGGGACTTGCATGATGTGAGACATCAACATTATACAGCAGACTCCATGAAAAACCTTGTTCAGAGATGTCCCTCTTGATGTGGTCTTTGAATTTCTGAAAGAGATCAACATTTTTCATCTGATCTAAGATTTTACGGATGAAAGATTTCTTTAACAAATTTCCGGTGTGTTTTTGAAAGGGTGTATATTACAGGGTTGTGTGAATCATTCCCCCCCCCCCCCCCCCCCCCAAAAAAAAAAAAAAAAATGACTTGCAACTTCTCTTCAGCACATTGACAGCCCTGATTAGGCCCTTTGTGGTCGGCTGGGCCATACATTACCTGGCTGACTTTCGAGTTGGCGGTGACTTGTTCACGTTCTTTGGAGCCGACCGAATACAAATCGACCACGGCCCTTACCAACCAGCCAGCATGACGTGTTCGTTCAAGGCCATCGACCAGTTTGTGGAGGTGAGCTCGTGTGTTCGAAGTTCAAGCGTTGGGATCGTGACTATCCGCGTTGTGTTAGTAAAAAAAAAAATGTTTCCGTGTTTTTGCTGATGAACCAGTCTACAATTCCAGTATATGTCTGTCTGTCTGTCTGTCCGCCCATCCATCCCGTTCTCTCTGTGTCTCTGTCTCCCTCTCTCTCTCTCTTTCCAGACACACCTTCCTTCAACGTATCATTACATTCACACACACACACACACACACACACACACACACACACACACACATATGTATGTATATATAAATATATATATATATATGTAATGCTGAATCATTAAGTAGTGGGGGGGAAAAACAAGTGCAGACGAACATTTCTTCCATCGTTATGGTAATAACTTGGCCAAGACTTGAAGTTTAAAATAGGTAGGTGGGCTGGGGACTGAAGATGAAGACAGTGGGAACATAAACTTAAGAAAAGATATAAATATGAAAACCCTTCGCTAGCTGCATGAGAGAATCATCGTAATCCCTCTCGAAGGCAGTTCAAATGATATTGCCTACTCCTAGGCCTTTCGTCCGTTGGATCGGACTCATCAGGGAGACACAGCTGATTGTCAGCGGTTAAGAATTGTGTAGAACAACCTTTACTTGGATCTCTTAAGAGATGCAATCTCCCTCTGATTGACGAAACAATAGAAAATGCTGAACAATTAAGTAGTGGGGGAATACAAGTGCAGACTAACGATTCTTCTCTCAATTTAGTAATGACGTGGCAAAGATTTGAACTTAAAAAATTAAGGTGGGGGTGAAGATGAAGAAAGTGGGAACATAAAATAAAGAAAAATGTATTATACATAATCATGAAAACCCTTCACTAGCTGCATGAAAGAACCATCATAATCCCTCTCAAAGGCAGATCTACTTAAATTGCCTGCTCCTAGGCCTTTCGTCCGTTGGATCGGACTCATCAGGGAGACACGGCTGATTGTGTCTGTGCTCTTGGCATCAAATAGAGACACACCACAGTCCATAATTCTGTGGTGTTCTCACCACCAAGGGTTCAAAAAAAGAATCCAATAGCACCCCCAAAGCAGCCAGCGAAGGGTAGTAGAATGAAACAATACGGGGGGGTGATAAGCCTTCATATCTGCAGTGGTAGATGATTCTGCCTAACTGACAGTATGTGCTTGAGTGGGTGAATGGGGAATGATAAATGCTTCTCAAAATGAACCTTCAGCAAGTTTATAGTCTCCAAAGTGGGAGACCATCTCCAATGGGGAGAAGCTCACTAACATATAACTCCTGGTCAGATACCGGTATTTCGAACCTGATTGTTTCTCCTCAGTGACCGCGGAAAGTGGTAATTTGACTCCTCTGCCTTTTCGGTTTTAAGAAGAATGCTATACCAGAAAAAGGCTGGTGTGCAATACCGTAGTATGTTTGTTGAGTTTTCAAAAACTAACCAAAGGTGCCACCTAAGAAGCAAAAGAAAATCATGAAAGAGCAAAACAAGCTACATTTTCTTGTGAAAAGTAGAAAAAATAAAAAGATAACCCTCTTAAGACACAAGTGCTGAGGGCAGTTCTTGGAATGAATCCGCAAGGGACTAAATTACAATAAAACAATAAATTCCAAGATAAGTACCAAGCACCATTCCAGCAACTTACAGAGCAGCTAGGTGTTGCAATGACTGCAAGAAATATTGACTTATAAAACAAAGCTTGCTCTTATGTCTCAGATTGTAGAAATAGGGGGGTGATAAGCCTTCATATCTGCAGTGGTAGATGATTCTGCCTAACTGACAGTATGTGCTTGAGTGGGTGAATGGGTTTTCTCCTCAGTGACCGCGGAAAGTGGTAATTTGACTCCTCTGCCTTTTCGGTTTTAAGAAGAATGCTATACCAGAAAAAGGCTGGTGTGCAATACCGTAGTATGTTTGTTGAGTTTTCAAAAAAAACTAAAAGGTGCCACCTAAGAAGCAAAAGAAAATCATGAAAGAGCAAAACAAGCTACATTTTCTTGTGAAAAGTAAAAATATAAAAAGATAACCTCTTAAGACACAAGTGCTGAGGGCCAGTTCTTGGAATGAATCCGCAAGGACTAAATTACAATAAAACAATAAATTCCAAAGATAAGTACCAAGCACCATTCCAGCAACTTACAGAGCAGCTAGGTGTTGCAATGACTGCAAGAAATTGAATTTATAAACAAAGCTTGCTCTTATGTCTCAGATTGTAGAAATAGGGGGGTGATAAGCCTTCATATCTGCAGTGGTAGATGATTCTGCCTAACTGACAGTATGTGCTTGAGTGGGTGAATGGGGAAATAATAAATGCTTCTCAAAATGAACCTTCAGCAAGCTTATAGTCTCCAAAGTGGGGAGACCATCTCCAATGGGGAGGAAGCTCACTAACCTATAACTCCTGGTCAGATACCGGTATTTCGAAACCTGATTGTTCTCCTCAGTGACCGCGGAAAGTGGTAATTTGACTCTTCTGCCTTTTCGGTTTTAAGAAGAATGCTATACCAGAAAAAGGCTGGTGTGCAATACCGTAGTATGTTTGTTGAGTTTTCAAAAAAAACAACTAAAGGTGCCACCTAAGAAGCAAAAGAAAATCATGAAAGAGCAAAACAAGCTACATTTTCTTGTGAAAAGTAAAAAATAAAAAAGATAACCTCTTAAGACACAAGTGCTGAGGGCCAGTTCTGGAATGAATCCGCAAGGGACTAAATTACAATTAAACAATAAATTCCAAGGATAAGTACCGAGCACCATTCCAGCAACTTACAGAGCAGCTAGGTGTTGCAATGACTGCAAGAAATATTGACTTATAACATAAGAGCAAGCTTTGTTTTATAATTCAATATATATATATATATATATACATATATATATATATATATATATATATATATATATATATATATATATATATACATAGAGAGAGAGAGAGAGAGAGAGAGAGAGAGAGAGATTTATGATATATTGTCCTATCTTATCTTATGTTCTCATTTTCTCTCCCCCCCCCCCCCCCCCCTTTTTTTTTATTTCAAATCTTTGCAAAGTCGTTTATATAACGACGGAAGAATTGTTAACTTGCACTTATTGTTTTCCCCAACTACTTAACTGTTCAGCATTATATTGTTTGGTCAGTCAGTGGGAGACTGCATCTCTTAAGAGATCCAAGTAAAGGTTGTTCTGCACAGTTCTCAGCCACTGACAATGCTTCGGCTAATGAACAGCAGAGCTGACCTCTCAGACTGTTTCACATCTTTTGATCTCCCTTGCATCCTTGAATGGATCCTCAAGCACAGGCTCAAAGATTGTTCCCTACATTTTATACTGTTTACATAATGATTATAGTTCTTCAGCAACAAATTTCCCTGCCACGCTTTCTGTTTGTTTCACTTTCTACCCTTCACTGGCTGATTTGGGGTGCCGTTGCACTGCGTGCTTTTTATTTAACTCTTGGTGGCGAGAACACCACAGAATTATGGACTGTGGTGCATTTCTATAATCATATGACACCGACTGTACACAAACACAATCGGACGTGTCTCCGTCATAAGTCCGATCCTGCGGACGAAAGGCCTAGAAGCTGGCAGTGCGTAAAATTCAGTCTTCGAGAGAGAGATTGTCATGGTTCACATGTGCGGCCAGTGGAGAGTTCAATATCTATAATATATTTTCCTACCTCATATTCTTAACCTTTCTTCTTCCCCCCCCCCCCCCCCCCCCCCCCCCCCTTCGTTTAGCTTTCAAATCTGACTCAAATCGTTGATATAATGACGGAAGACTTGCCAGCCCGCTCTTGATTTCCCACGCTACTAATTTGTTCAGCATTATATGTGTGTGTGTGCGCGCGCGCGCGCATACATGTGTGTTCAACCAAGCTAGGGCGGGTGATGCACTGCTAGAAGAGACGGGGAGACAGAGAACCAAGTCAGCCCAATCAACCATCTCACCAATGTGTCGCGCCACCGCTCTGGCGGACCGTCGGAACCTCAGCTCTCTAAAGGTCCCAGAGCCGCCTGCGCGCCCCGCCGTTCCAGGTCGCGCAAACGTGACGTCATCTCCGCCTGCATCTGCAGCAGGGTGTCGTCAGCTGATGACGTCACCACATATTCAGCCATGCGCCCGTGAGACGTCATGATCAAGCGCTGTCGGTGGAGGTCGTTCATGGAGGTCGATGCCCTTTCCTCCGCTTCGTCGATCAGTTGGATGACCGCCAGACATCTGTTCCTGACGGCTGTCTCAAGGTCGTGGAAATACTGGGCAGCGTCTTTGCGCATGTCCTTGAAATGCGTCTGGCCCGCTTGATGCTGAAAACGAGGTTGGATGTCTCTCTCTCTCTCTCTCTCTCTCTCTCTCCTCTCCCTCTCTCCTCTCTCTCTCTCTCTCTCTCTCTCACGCTGTGAGAGTTTAGAAGATGCTAACAAAGCTTAAAATCCGCTAACTCTGCCTGCCTATCTGTCTGTCAGCCTGCCTGCCTACCTGCTCGCCTCTCTCTGTTTGTCTGCCTGCCTAGTGGCAGTTTTTCTGTTTCTCTCTGCCTCCAATTTGTACGTCTTTATCTGAAAACGAATAGTGGTTTGAAAGCTAGTGATTATTTGCAAACGCTCTCTGTGTGTGTGCGTGCGCATGCGTTGTGTGTGTGTGTGTGACAGTGTGTGTGTGTGTGTGTGTGTGTGTGTGTGTGTGTGTGTGTGTTCAAGAGTCAAATCTAACGTGTCCCTGGTCTGCCGTGTGTGTTTGTGTGGAGATGGAACCAGACCCCCATTTTTACCTCATCAACATGAAGAGGCAGGTTTGTAACCACACCACCCCCTCTAACCACCTCTTCGACCTGCGCGTGCAATATAAAACTTGGGTCTGCGAGTAAAAATCACGATTTAATTCACAACAGAAGACCTCGTCTATGTATTTATCTAGCCAGTGGCAGTATGAGAAAACAAACTGATGATAATATTGGGGTAAATTCAACCGAATTAGTGCACAAATTGCCAATTGTTGGGCTGTCAGACAGACATACAAACTTAATTCTTATTTGAACTTGGTTCTTCTGAAACATTACAGAAATTGATATTTCATATTTCAACTCGAACTGCAGAGTTAGAACGAAGGAGGGGATATTCCTACGAAATTCGTTAGAACCAATAATTGACCAGTTCAGCAATTGACCAGTTCAGATCAATTATCCTCTCCAACTTCAGCTGAGCCATAATATTCCAAGTGGACTTCAGTTCATCTCATCCAAAGCTTTCCCTCACTTAATGACGAAACAGTGAGAACACGTCTATTGTTACTAACTTTAACTACTTTCCTGGGTGTAACCAAGTGAAGCTGATGTGTAAAAGAGCACGCAATTAAAGTAACATTGACATGTCCATTGTAAATAAACTTTAACTACTTTCCAGTGTGTAAGCAAGAAAGTGATGTGTGTGGATGTACCTTAACTTGTGCCAAGTCTTTGTTGTTCAATCAGTATTGAATGTTTGAACTCCTCTCTAATTCTGTCTCTTGGAGCTACAAGTACTTTTAAGAGTACAAGCCTAAGGAAATTTCTCCCAGAGCCACGATAGAGTAATCAGTATCAGTAAACATACCAGGACAAATACAAATTTCTTTCAATGACTAGTACTGGAAAGCTGCTCCTTCCACCACTAAGAGAGAGAAGGGGAGTGGAGGTGAAATTCTATTTTAACATAATTCTTAAAGAGAAAATGTTCCAAGCACTTGCACTTCCCCTAGAGGACCCCCCTGACCCACTCCCAACTCACGTCACAATGCTTTACCAACATCAGACCATCATCTTCTAAACAGCAGTGCCTCTACACGACCGATCTTAAGTCTGTCTGATGTCAAATACCTTTTCACCCTCTCACACCTAAACAATTAACAGAAACGTATCAAAACATGCGAATAATTAACTCATTTTGCCACCAAATGAATAGCGTTAAAGATACATAAACAAGTAAATAAATAAATGAATGAATGAAATAAATAAATAATAAATACATAAACAAATATACAAAGGTTTTTACCCAATTTACTTCAGGGGGAAGATTTAAAAAGTCAAGGACACCAAAATTAATGGTAGTCGATTCGTCCAGTTACCACGTTGTCAGTTAAAAAGACAAAACCAGATTGCGTAACTCCCTGTAAGGTCAATTATAGCAAAAAACTAGACAAACCAAAACAAAACTAAAACAACACCAAAAAGAAAACCACGAATGTGGTTTGTTTTGCTTGTGTTTCTGTCCTTTTCTCGTAAGTCTTGAAGAAGAAGCGCCAGTGTTCTTTTGGTCAGTTTCGCCCTAGTATGACAATCAACACAAAACAAATCAACACACCCAGGTCCTCTGGCCCTTACCTCCCTTCCCACACCATCCTCAACCTCCTCCAAGTCCTCCTTCTCTCCCTACCCCCACCCCTACCCACTCATCCCCCCGGAAGAACTAATAATATTCATAAATAAATTCGTAAGAATTTTTTATATAAAAGGCAAAACCCCCCCAACCTTTTGGGTGACTTGTACAACTGCCGTATTCAACTTCTTGGTTGCCTCTTCAGATTCGATCTCTTCTCTTTCGCAGCCATGGCGATGGGCTGGGTCTTGGGGCAGTGGCAGTGATCCTCCTTGAGGCAGGTGACGCAGATCAGCTGGTCATGATCCGGGCAGTAGAGCTCCGCCATGCGTCCCTCGTGGTGCGGGCACTCCGTCTGCAGGTGGTCAGTGAGCTGCCGGGCGGTGAGCTTCGTCACGACCTGCAGGGCGTGGCTCGCCGTGCCGGGCAGTCGGCGGTGGTAGTCCACGCAGTCAGCGCAAAGCTTGACCTCGCATTGGAAGCAGAAGGACTGGGCCTGGCGCTGGGGGCACATCTGACAGGTGTGGGGCCCCTTCAGGATCTTGGAAGCCCACCCAGTCCATCATCTGCAGGTCCGTGGGCCAGGCGTCCACCTCATCGGCAGGGTCGCCTCCTCCTTCACCTTGCTGAGCCCCCTGCGGCTGAGTAAGGGTGTAGCGGCACAAGGGGCATTTAGCCGGCCCTTCCACCGACTTGATCCAAGTCTGGATGCAGTGCCTGCAGGTGGTATGCCCACAGGGCAGCAGCTTGGGGGTGATGAACTCCTCCTTGCATATCGGACACTCCAGGTTGTTGGAGGGTGAGGAGGAGAAGACGGGGGAGGGTCCCGCTATGGGGGTTCCCACCGTGGAGTGTGTGAGTGCAGCAGAGTCGAAGGATCCACCTGCCATTGGGGTTCCTGCCATGGAGTGTGCAACAGAGTCGGAGGATCCAAGCCCTGACATTGGGGTTCCTGCCATGGAGTGTGCAACAGAGTCGGAGGATCCAAGCCCTGACATTGGGGTTCCTGCCATGGAGTGTGCAGCAAAGTTGACGGATCCAAGCCCTGACATTGGGGTTCCTGCCATGGAGTGTGCAGCAAAGTTGACGGATCCAAGCCCCGCCATGGAGGTTCCAACCGTGGAGTGTGCAGCAGAGTCGATGGATCCAAGCAAGATCTGTTGGTCATGTAAACCCCTCTGGGGTATTTGAAGACATACAGCTAAATCCACACGCAGGCACGCACGAGGCACGCATGCATGCATATCCACACACACACACACACACACACACACACACACACACACACACACACACACACACACACACACACACACATACACACACACACACACAAACACACACACCCATGCATGCACACACAAACGCATGCACTCGTGCGCACTTACACACACACACACACACACACACACACACACACACACACACATGCATGCACACAAACGCATGCACTCGTGCGCACTTACACACACACACACACACACACACACACACACACACACACAGAGGTGGATGGTAATTCCGTATAATTTTTTTGGATCGGTTCACTTGCATGTGTGCGCCATGTTAAAATCCAGAATCACCACTATCATACCTGTGAATATATTTACAATTTTTTGTTGTTGTTCTCAAAACTAAGATGAATCACGAGTAAGAGCGAAGCTTCCTTCATGACATCTGCAATGTTGCAGAAGTCTTTGGCACCAGCGGAACAGACGAACTCACTCTATATGTACTGCCCAAAGATACATCCCTTAATGCAGGAGAAGGGCGAGGGATGGCACAGGGGTGATAGGGTCGGGGGATGGGTAGGGGTGGGGATGGCGGGGAGGGGCGGGCATTGGTGTATTCCAAGGCTGGCGTCAATTGTCATTCCCTGAAGAAGCGTCTGTGGGTCCCTTACGCTTACAGCTGACCGTGAGTTAACAGCAATGCACACTCCCTGGCGGATGTAGCCTACTCGTTCTTTCCCACAGCCACGTGCATGGCACGTGCTGTGTCCGTCACAGAGCCAGTTCAAGCTTGCTCGCCCCTTCAGTGAAATTCCCACGCTGGGGAAGATGCTGTTTACCGTACTTAGTGGAATGCATGCTCTCTCTCTCTCTCTCTCTCTCTCTCTCTCTGCGTCTCATCACGGATGAGATCATAACCATGCCGCATACTGCGTGCTTCAAAACTTCTTTCAGTATGCTTCAGCTGTCAGTTCATAACGGGTGAGTAGGACTTGCTTGAGAGCATCATAATCAGTTACTTTGTAGGGTGGTAACTTTGTGTAAACATCATACGCAACACCTCTAAGCTCTTGTACAAGTTTGATGTTAAGCGTTTCTGGGTCTAGGTCCAACTCATTTTTGCCTATCTTTTGAACAGTCTAAGTATGCATCAAAACTTCCCGTGTTCTCACTGAATGGATCCAATGAAAATGACATCGCTGAAATTTGGATGGAGGCTCAGAATTTTGGCTAGCCCTGTCTGAAGAACTATCAGTCTCAGCAGATTTTTCAATCTTTCTGAGAGCCAATTCATGTTCTCTGGCTTTATTGCGTTCTTCAGCTTCTCAGATTCTGTCGCACTCTGCCTGTTCTAACTCACTTATTTTGTTTCACTGTTCAGTTTCACTTGTTATATTTTCAGTTTCATGCTGTCAGATTTTTTTTCACGCTCTTCTGGGGCCTTTTTGGTTTCCTTTTCAAATTGTGTAGTCACAAATGTGACTAACTCTTTGTTCAAACCACCAGTGCCATTGCCCCTCCCTTCTCAGTGCCATTCCCCCTCCCTTCTCAGTCCCATCTGTCACACAAAAGGCAGCGAGCACAGCCTTCATATCTATGCCAACTCTCCCCATCTCAACCCCCCCCCTCCTCCCCCTTCTCTCTCTCTCCCTCTCTTTCTCTTAGACCGGCGTGAACCGCCCCCCCCCCCCCCCCCCCCCCGCCCCGCCCTCCCTCTTTAACACTATCTGTTACAAGAAAAGTTTACGTCACAGGGCGGGCGACGCGTTTCGTTATTCTCTGTTCACCTCCCTTCTCCTTGCAACCCTCCCTCACTCCCAAATGTGGTGCATGACACTGCAGAAAAGGCATGTTGCCTGCTCTCCCCACCCCCTCTCCACCCCCCACCCTTACCCCCTACATGTGTCATACAAAAGAGCAAAAAGTTCTTTAGAAAATTTGAAATAATCATCAACACTGCTACTGGTGTCAGAAATGTATGTATAGCGACCTTCAAGGTCGCATTTACACACGTCATTAAGGATGCACAGATCTACAGCAGTGCATACAGTCAGAAACAATTTTCCAAAATTATTCAGTCTTCAGAATGCCGATTGATACTGAGAGGATGGCTATGGAATTGCTCATCAAAAACATCGTCTATTAACATGTCTTTGTAAAATATTAGAGATTCTGCTGCTTAAATCACAATTTAATATACCATAAACATCCGTAGGCAACAATAAATCAACAAGATATTCTTCAAGTAAATTAATACCATTATCAATATCAAAGTGGGCATAATAAGGTGAACCTTCTAGAGGTAAGTATGAACAAAAGTACAAAACATCCTTATCGGTTCAAAATAGATTTTAGTCAATCACAAAATAAAAGGAAGTTTGAATGATCAACATGATTATGTTGTTTTTTTTTTACAAAGGGAGACAGTTTTTTAAAAAAATAAACAAATCAATCCTCCTGATCGCCTCTCTTGTTTGGAAAATTTAATTGCGGGTTTACAGAATACTTCATAGCCAGAAAACGTATAAGCACGACATTCAACCATAAATGTTTCAGTCAAACATACAAAATCAAACAAGTAATAAATGACATAAAATCACAATCCGTAAGTTTAGAAAACAAGTCTTTCACGTTCCATTATAAGAAGGAAAAAGGTTCATTTACATTTGTACTCGCGCCGTTCACCAGTTTTGCTCTTGTTTTTCAGAGAGATGGTTCGAGCCGACCCACAAAGCACTGTTCACTGACACTGCCGCCAGTGACAGGTGATTCTGCCGGTGTAACGCCCTTGTGGATACCCTCTCCCGACACACCAGTGTAAGCAAATTTTTCTTCAAGAGGCCGGCCATCCCCCTACATCGGTTCGGTTACTTTCCTTGGCCACCAAGGAAATATTGTCTTCCCCACCAATAAGTAAATGATCAAATATCATCGTTGCTCTTTTTCCTCCTAACCTCGCTTTTTTTTTCACACCGGGGGGGGGGGGGGGGAGGGGCACGTCTTATTTCTCTGACGCAAGAGGAGAAATCTTCCCTCACACAAACGTTACCCCCTTTCAATTTTCTCTTTGCTTTTAAGATCTTAACTTTGTTTTATAAAACAAACATCGGGCAATGATAGGTTAGTCTAACTTAGAATTTAGTCCGGAACACGATCAAATTCAGTGACAATGCGTTGTCCGGAAACACGATCAAATTCAGTGACAATGCGTTGAAAAAAGTCCGCCCCACAGAACAGTAAGGGGAGGGGCAGGCCAGAGGTAGCACCGTCCGTCCAGGTCCGTGGTGTTAGCCTGGCGATCTGATTGGGGCGCATTCTTCCTGGCTCGCTTTGTCGTAACAGTTATGTCGATCGGGGGGGAGGGGGGGGGGGGGGGGAGAACAAAGGATCCACTTCTCGCGCTCGAACTACCAGCGGTCCCGATGACACGGTGATTGTTTGAGGTAAAGGCTAAAGTACAGGATGCTATTGTGACAGGACCTGTCAGTAGAGACTGTAAAACTGCAGAGCGATTTAATGTCACACTGCTCGCCTTGGACTGTAACAGTTCACACACACACACACACACGCGCGCGCGCGCGCGCACACGCACGCACACACACATGCGCGCGCACGCACTCACGCACGCACGCACGCACACACACACACACACACACACAAACAGAGAGAGAGAGAGAGAGAGAGAGAGAGAGAGAGAGAGATGATTAACAATTGAATTAATTGTACATGCACATACATACGCACGCACACTCATACATACAAGCATGCGCACACACACACACACACACACACTCACACACACACACACACACACACGCACGTACGTACGCACACACACACACACACACACACACACACACACACGCGCGCATACAGAGAGAGAGAGAGAGAGAGAGAGAGAGAGAGAGAGAGAGAGAGATTGTGTAAAATGTTCTTTGGTTACTTCGAAACTCCTATTGATTTGATAAGACAAGTACCAGCGAGTTCCCGCGACAGCGGGACTTGATGAGGGTTGTGTGTAAGCCTGTCTACCTGCCCATAATTGCTCCTAGCGCTACTGCTGGACATGTTCAGATCTAGTTTCCCTGAGAAAGTTTCCGAGTTTCCTGGCTTTATATTTATAAGTACGGGTGGTAGTTTTGCTTCGTCTTCCTTTGTTTACATGTGACAGTCTGACTGCCACGTTTGTCGTCATCTGTCTGTCGCAGCACGGACTCAAGTTCCATCTCTGACTTTCATGAAAATCTGTGTTCAGTTGTGCGTACAACGGTACATCATAATGAATATTTTTTGTTGACTGTAAGGAAAACCCAAAGTTGTGTTTAATGAAATTTACTCCCCAAACCCAGGCATGAAAGGAACAGTACGGAAGAAGAACTCAGGAACCAAGAGAAGTAATGACTGCATCTATTCAGTACTCAAAGAGTTAACAAATAATTGTGCGCACGCACACACACACACACACACACACACACACACACACACACACACACACACACCCACGTATGCACACAACCCACTCTTGCACCACACACACTTGCACACACACACACACACACACACACACACACAGACACCAACACTTAAACTATACACACATATGCACGCACATGCCAGCGCGCGCGCGCGCGCGCACACACACACACACATTTACCACAACACACACACACACACACACACACATTTACCACAACACACACACACACACACACACACACACACACACGGGCAATAGCATCACTCACCTCGTACAGTCGAATCTGATACTGATGTGCTAACTCTAAACTTCTCTCAGTGCTGATCGACACACACAATAGCGGGCCCCCGCAATAGCGGGCCGACCCCCGCCCCGACGTACACGCCTTGCGGCAGAAGACGCGAAGTGAGTGACACCCTCCGGTGCTTTCGGATTCCTGTGAAATACCCCTTCCCCCCCCCCCCCCCCCCCCCCCCCCCCCCGTGCTTTCGGTGAGATACAGTCAATTTTCGGTTCTCGGGAAAAGAAACTGACATACACCAACACGTGTCAAGCACTTGTCCAATGGAATCAAAGGCTGACTGATTTTAAAGACAGAATAAACAGCTGCAGAAAGTACACATTCCATTTATTTCTCGAACGTGTGAGTAGTGAACCATCTCTCCCTCTCTCTCTCCCTCACCTCCAGCGTGTCGCTCTGGTCTTAGCTCTGATGCCGCTGTGCCGCCAACCAACACACCACTGACCTACATAATTATATAGCGGGACTGCGAACAAGAATGCCCGTCGCTTGGGTCAACTGGTGACACGGCTGTGGACACAGGCACATGCACTGAACAATAATAGTCCTTCTTGGTTTGGTTGATGCGATCGCATCAGAAGATTCCTCAGAAAATAAAAACTGACGGTCCCTCGTTTTTCGCTTTTGTTTGTTTGTTTGTTTGTTTTTGGCTTCTGTTTGTTTCTTTGCTTGTTTCCTTTTCTCTTTCTTTTTCTTTCTTTTTTCTTTATTCAAAGCGCGTGAAGCTGGTCCCAGTGTCAGTGACCTCTGAGACAATTCTGCACGGGTCAGCTGACTCATCGTTCACTATAGAGGAACCTCTGAGATATCTTCTTCTGCTGCTGCTTCTTCTGCGTACGCAGGCTGATGCTCCTGCGGACACCCCCTGTATAGACAGGCAAGGATGAATCCCATCTACCCAACAAAGGGAGTGGAGTGTTGTAGGCATGGCCGTTTTTATCCGACTTCCGACTTTTTATTATAATGCCATAGAGCACAAGGAAAATGCTTTTGCAGGCACGTAAAACACAAATACAAACAATTGAACATTAATAAATCAATCTGTGCGTAAAACAGGCCTCTAAAACAAAATCAGAGACACCTTTTCAATGTGGTTTATGTACATGTACAAAATTAGATATTTATACCCATACAAATCCGTACCCAAACATTTACACACACACACACACACACACACACACACACACACACACACACACATACACACACACACACACACACACACACACACACACACACACACACACACTCGCAACGCGCGTCCAAACCCACATCACTCTCTCTCTCTCTCTCTCTCTCTCTCTCTCTCTCTCTCTCTCTCTCTCTCCCCTCCTCCAAACCCCTCCACCCTCCACCCCAGCCCTGCCCCCTCCCATTAACCCCTCTCAACCACTCTCTCAATCCTGCTGTCATAAAATATGTATAAAGGGGAAAAATGAACTACTGTATAGGAATGATTGGGAAACTGAGATGGAGGAAACAGAGAAGATGATAACAGAGAAAAGAGGGACAGACAGAGACATGCCAAAAGGGGAAGGAAGAGAGCATGTGAGTTAGAGACAGACATAGTGAAGGTGAGAAAGAGAGAGACTCAGAGAGCGACAGATAGTCAGGCAGGGAGAGACAGACACAGAGAGAGAGAGAGAGAGAGAGAGAGAGAGAGAGAGAGAGGAATGAGGGAGAGACAGACAGATGGACAGAGACAGAGAGCTAATGGACAAAAGCTTTTAAAATGTTTACCATTTAAGACCGGAAAACACACTTAACTACTTACACACACCTCTCCCCCACCATCTACTGGCACACACACACACACACACACACACACACACACACACACACGCACGCACGCACGCACGCACGCACGCACGCACGCACACACCACACACACACACACACACACACACACACACACGCTCGTGCGTGCGCGCGCGCACGCACGCACGCACGCACGCACGCACGCACGCACGCACACACACACACACACACACACACACACACACACGCTCGTGCGTGCGCGCGCGCACGCACGCACGCACGCACGTATGCACGCACGCACACACACACACACAACACACACACACACACAATTATAATCATCATCAAAAAGGTTTTTGAAAATTCAGACGCTGTAAAACAAAGCAGTCAATTCATAGCATATACTTTTCTAAGTTGCACACGGTTAAAACACACCCATCCATTCCCACTTCCCCCTTCTACCCCCACACATTTTCCAGCACACAGTTCCGTTGGCTTCCTCTTTCGTTGGAGCTTCCATGTACACACACACACACACACACACACACGCGCGCGCGCACGCACGCACGCACACACACACACACACACACACACAAACGCGCGCGCGCGCACATACATATGCACACATACATACATACTTTCTCCCTCACACACGCATACACATGCACACATACACACACTTCCTCCCTCACACACACACACACACACACACACACACACACACACACACACACACACATATTACCTTTTTCCACACACAAACTTTTTTCCACACACAAACTCACATACACACTCACACACTCAACTACACACGCACATGCTCATACACACACTCACTTCAATATATATCCCACACACATTCGCTTGCGTCTACACACACACGCGCGCGCGCGTGTGCGCGTGCGCGTGCACGCACACACTCACTCTTGTACTCATGTACGCAAAATATGCAGGCGCTATGCAGGCGGACGCATTTCACTCTCGTCCTGTTGCTGCGTTGTACAGCCTGACAGCAGTTGGCAGAAAGGATTTCCGCATCCGAGTGGTCCTGGCCTTTGGACAACGCAGGCTCTGTTGGCCCTGCAAGACTGCACAGCAGGGTGAAGTGGGTGGAGGGTGTCAGTCATGATAGCCATCAGCTTTATGGTGGCAACACGCTCAAAGATGGTGATTGGCGTCGCGAGGTTCGCCTTCACCACTCGTTGTGCTGTCCGTGCTATCTTCTCCAGCCTGTTGGTGTCCGCTGTCTTGGCGCTGCTGAAGAAACAGATGTGGTTGTACAGCATGACGCTCTGGACCACCGCCTGGTAGAAGAGGGACAGTATCTCCGGGCTGACTTGGAAGGATCTCAGCTTCCGAAGGAAATACAGGCGCTGGTTGGCCTTCTTGCAGCAGGCATCCACGCTGGCAGTCCAGCTCAGCTGATCGTCGATGATCGTCCCTAAGTATTTGTAGGTGCTGACAGTCTCTACTGGCTGGCCTTTGATGTTCAGAGGTTGGATGTCACAGCGGTTCCTTCGGAAATTGATGACCAGCTCTTTCGTTTTGGCCACATTCAGCTCCAGAAACTTAACATCACACCAGTAGTAGGGTTAGGGACTTTTCACCCCCCAAAAGGGGACCTCGGAGGGGACCTCCACCGGAAGTGGTGTTGTGCATGCCGGAAGTAGGCGGCAGGTGGGGCGGCAGGTGTGGGCATGGCGGAAGGGGGTGGAGGGTCAAGGTCACGGTGTGTGGATCGATAATGTTGACGTCATGTGCTAATTTTTTTCTTTCCTTTGTTGTTTGGTGGGGCGGCAGGTGGTGGGCATGGGGAAGTCAATAATAGGAGTTAATAATAGATGGGGGTGTTTGGTGCGCGCGTGCGGATCGATGTGTGTCGACGCCGTGTTTTGTTGTTGTTTTTTTTTTAAATAGATGCGGGTGTTTTGTTGTTACCGCGTAATTGTCCGCTGACGTAGGCGTGTTCAAAAAAGAGATGGCGGTAATGACAGTGGTGGTGATGATGATGATGATGATGATGATGATGATAGGGAACACGTTTTAAAGTCTGTAGACCAGTAATAAAAAAAGAATGTAAATGTAAGACGCTAACACAAGAAGCTATGGACCCAAGATGGAAACATCCTTTTACCTGTGTGATTGCTGGTCCAACGGGAAGTGGAAAAACTGTTTGGGTCACAAAGTTTATTAATCACATCAATGAAGTAATGACACCCCCTCCCGATGAGATTGTGTGGTGTTACGGAGAGTGGCAGTCTGGATATCATCTTTTGAAAGGAGTCACGTTTATGGAAGGACTACCCAATATATAGAAGAATGGGATGATCGGAAACGACGTTTGGTGGTGATTGATGACTTGATGAGTGAAACGGATGACAGAGTGACAAAACTGTTTACCAAAGGGAGTCATCATCGCAACATGAGTGTCATGTACATTGTGCGTGAAGGCGAACCTCGCGACGCCTACTTCCGGCATGCACAACACCACTTCCGGTGGAGGTCCCCTTTGGGGGGGTGAAAAGTCCCTAACCTACTACTCACACCAATCAACCAGTTGATGGGCAGCCTGTAAGTATGGGCGATCATTCTCCTGGAAGAGACCGGCCAGGGAGGTGTTATATGCAAATTTAATCAGCATGGTCGACTTCTCTCTGCAGCGACAGTCTGCGGTGTAGAGAGTGAACAGGACTGGTGATAAGACGCAACCCTGTGGGCTTCTGAGTTGGTTGTCTTTGTGTTAGAGAGTGCTTTGCCCACTCTTAATCGTTGAGGTCTTCCCGTCTGAAAACTGAAGATCCACTGGATCAGGACAGGGTTGACTGACATGTTCACGAGCTTTTCAATCATAAGATAGGGCTGGATGGTGTTGAATGCGCTGCTGAAGTCGATGAACAAGAGACGTGCGTATGACTTTGATTTCTCTAGGTGACTGTACAGGTGATGCAACAGTGTTAAGATGGCGTCCTCTGTGCTCTTGTTCTTTGAATAGGCGGACTGTAGAGGGTCTTGCTTGACACCCGTTTTGCTCGCAGCAGCTGCAGTATGATCTTTTCAGCACACTTGAATGGTACCGAAGTCAGGGCCACAGGTCCGTAGTCATTCAGTTATTTGGGGGAAGGCTTCTTGGCGGATGGAGCAATAATCGAGGTCTTCCAGATGATGGGGTGGTTCCCTCATCTACAGATCTTTGGAACAGGCGTGAGTACACAGGCGCCAGGGAATCACTGCAGGCTTTGATGGTCTTGCTGCTGATGTAGTCAGGACCTGCTGCAGTGTGGGTCCTGACTTTCCTGAAACAGCATCGGACTTCCTCTTCCCTGATTTGTACTGGTTGTGAAGGACGAGTCAGGACTTCCTCCACGGCGTGCTTTTGCTGCTCTTTCAGGTCGTGCTTGTCAAATCGCGTTTAGAACTCGTTCAGTTCTTCTGCAAGCTTAAATTCGTCATCAACTTGCAGCAGTGGCCTCTTTGCTTTGTATCCAGTGATCGTTTCGATGGCTTTCCAGCATTGTTTGGAGTCACAGGATTTGACGTTGTTCTCCAGTTTGGTCTTGATTTGCCTTTGTCTTCCCGGATCTGCTTGTCGATCTTGCGTTGGACCGTCTTTGTCATGGAGTCATCGTGCTCTTGGAGGGCTTTCCACTTTTGGTGTTTTCAGCTGTTTTGAGACCCACGGTTTGTCATTGCCGTATATTTGGACCTGTTTGCTATCGACGATCATGTCTACACAGAAACTGATGTAGTCAGAGATCACCTCAGCTGCCGAGTCAAGGGAGTCGTCATTCAGGAAGACATCCCAGTCTGTGCACTCAAAACAACCGGCCAGCTCCTCAACCGTTTCTTTTGTCCACTTCTTCACTGTTTTGACAACAGACTTTACCCTCTTGTACTTTTGTCGGTAAACAGGCACCAGCTGGACCATGTTGTAGAGCGACCTTCCCAGCTCTGGCAGCTGTCAGGAGTGGTAGGCAGTCGGAAGGTTGCCATAGCACACGTCCAGGGCGCTTTCCTTACAGGTGCAACACGTGACGTACTGCTTGAAGTGAGGCAGAGACTTGGTCAGGCGGCATCTATTGAGATCACCCATCACAAAGGAGGGTGCGTCAGGGGAGGCTGAAGACAGTCTCTGGGCCACAGCAGTGATCATTTCACGAGCAGTCTCAACATGTGCCCTGGGATGGACGTACACTACTGTGACGAAGATCTGATTGAACTCTCAAGGCAGATAGAAAGGATGGAGGGCAACACTGATTAGTTCTATGTCCTCAGAGCACACAGATTCCGTGACTGTCACGTTGGTGCACCATTTTGAGTTCACACACACGCAAACCCCACCCCCTTTGTATTTCCCTGTGATTTCACTAGAACGATCCAGTCTATGGTAAGAGAAACCTGGAATGTCTGGGTCCCTGTGATCTTCCTTCAGCCACGTCTCTGACAGACAGATCCCGCCATCAAGGCAGCCATACTCCAACTTCGGGGAAGGTGCATGCTATGCTAGAGAGAGAGAGAGAGAGAGAGAGAGAGAGAGAGAGAGAGAGAGAGAGAGAGAGAAGAGAATTTGTTTTGTTTACATGTGAGTGTATGTGTGTGCGTGCGTCCATACGTTTTTGTGCGCGCGTGTGTGTGTGTGTGTGTGTGTGTGTGTGTGTGTGTGTGTGTGTGTGTGTGTGTGTGTGAGTGCCAGAGAGAGAGAGAGAGAGAATTAGTTTTATTTGTTTGTCTGTGAGTGCATATGTGTGCGTGCACGCATACGTGTGAGTACGGGAAAGGGGAAGTGTGTGTGTCACACACACACACACACACACACACACACACACACACACACACACACACACACACACACACACACACACACACACACACACACACACAAAATTCATGTGAACTCAGATGAAGCATTATGCCAACATTATTGCGCTTAGACTTTTCTTCAACCCACACAAAAAGTGCTATTTCAAGATTCTACGCTAAAAAAACCTTTCTTCAGCGTACACATAATTATTGTCACATATCAATTACGCTTGAGAAATACGGGATGAGAGTAGATATGTCCACAAAAAAGACTAAATCCTGTCTAGGGATGTGCAGCAAAACTACTCCTTCCAGCTGTCTCTCCACCAACTGATGAACAACTAAAAGCACTGAATATACTTTCTCTGAGTAAACAACTTGAATTCAACGAGGCATCCTTTATGTTTAAATTTCAACACGTATCATGTCATGTTATATACATGCTCCTTTTACAAGACTGCTGAACAGCTGTTCTGGCTGGCAGAAATTGTTTCTCCCCTACCCATGCATTAATAAATACAAAACAAGCCAAGCTACTCTGGAGCATTATGTCTTGAACTCTTTTCCAACGAATCTACAAAATACGAATAGACAAAAACATTTCAAGAAACATTCACATAACAATTTCATGTCTCAATAATTAGATGAGTTGATGAAAGATTGTAAACGTCTACTCGCACATTCTTCTGTTAGCCATTATTTGGATATTCCGACCGAACACGTGACCTACTCAATTAAACCGTTCACACACCCACTCTCTCTCTCTCTCTGCCTGTCTGTATCTCTCTCTCTCTCTCTCTCTCTCTCTCTCTCTCTCTTCTCTCCTGTGTGTGTGTGTGTGTGTGTGTGTGTGTGTGTGTGTGTGTGTGTGTGTGTGTGTGTGTGTGTTTTTCCCTTCTGTTTAACTATCCAATATGTCATTATTGCATTTATGAATAGTCTGCTTGTCGGTACTTGAATCACATTACGGCGACGTTATGTTGATTTGTTAGTATGATCCCCCCCCCCCCCCCCCACACACACACACACACACACCATGATGTATGCATGACAAGAACAGATTGTAATACTAGATCTCGGCCTAAAATCTTCATCCTTGAATATCAAATCTCTCTCTCTACTACTACCACTACTACTACTACTACTACCATTACTACTACTACTACTTCTACTACTACTACTACTACTACTACTACTACTACTACTTTCTCAAGCCCCGCCCCCCCTTTTTTTCCCCCCTTTCTGCTACATGCACTTTCTCCAAAAGACTTGGGGTCTCTCCACACAGTGCATCTTAAACGGAGGCAGTTCAATACAGTTGAAGTGACGTCACAGAGTGTATCGTAAATGACGGAGATAGGAGCAGTCCTTCAGCTTTTCGGCGATGACGTCATCGAACTGTTCGTTCAGAGCCACGGTGAAGTGATTTTTCCAGTCTCCCCACCTCTCCTGGAACATCCACATCCACATCAAACCTCATCACATTTGTACCACATGAGACTACACCGCATCTTACCATGACATCTCTGACCAAAATTACGGCATACTGCTCTCATATCATGTTCTATTGCAACGTATGACAGCACAAAACGGTCATCTGACGAAAAATTGGCTATTTTACGTCATAGCGTACCATTACTTCAACACTTTCACACGTCATAGTGTCCAGTCCCACTGAAATCACATCATGCCTCTCTGCATCCCATCGTTTCCGTGGTTCTGCATCACATCCAACAACTCACATGAACACACAGCACAACAACAGTCGATGTGACATGTTGGTTTGTTCCACAATACATCACATCGTACCATAGAACTTCATTACATGTACCCGCATAATTTCCAAAATATAAAAGCCACGATTTTGAAATTGGAAACAGATTTAATTCATTATCTTGTTCCAACGTACATTGAATTTCATTGGGATCGAATGAACGGTTGTTGATTTACAGACAATTAAACAGAGGATGGGTCGAAATCAAAGTTCGCAAAATCTGTTCAGTTCACAAAATCATTTCAATAGTGGGTGTGGCCACCGCCATTGGCGAGACATTCCACGCAGCGACTCCTCATCGAGTTGACCAGTGTTCTGATGACCCTCTGAGGGATTCTCTGCCATTCCAGTTGCAGCATTTGGAAGAGATCCTGGCGGTCTCTGGGAGGTGGATGGTTCTCCTTCACACGTCTCCCCAACTCATCCCACATATGCTCGATGGGATTGAGGTCGGGACTATACGCCGGGAAGATCATCCTGTTGATGCCGGCCTGCACAATGAAGTTTTCGGCCACCCGGGCCCTATGTGGCCGAGCATTGTCGTCTTGGAAGACTGCCATGGGTCCTATCCGTTGCATGGTCGGAACAACGAAAGGCGCCAGGATTTCATCCCGATAGCGGATGCCTGTGAGGTTTCCATCAATATGGTAGAGTGGTGTCTTGTGGTGGAGGCTGAAGGCACCCCATACCATAACAGATCCTCCCCCAAAGCCCTGGTCTGGCGAACAGCTGCATCAATGTAACGTTCACCAACACGCCTCCAAACTCTAGTTCGGCCGTCATTGTGTTCAAGACTAAACCGCGACTCATCTGAAAAGAGGACCTGGGACCACTGTTGTTGGTTCCATCTCACATGACGATGGCAGAAAGCTCGGCGAGCCAGCCTATGGGCTGCTAGCAGTCGTGGTCGAACAGCTGGGCGACGTGATCTGAGGCCGAAGTGGTGAAGACGGTTTCGTATGGCTTGACGGCTGAGGATGGTGTTATTTGCCATACGAAGCTGCCTTTGGATGCTGGTGGAAGTGGTATCCCGCTGCAATAGGGCCTGCCTCTCGATGAAACGATCTTCTCTGGAGTAGTCTGCCTAGGCCGACCTGACCGTGGCCTCTCTTCAACGCTGTTGGTCGCCCTAAAACGCTGATTCAGTCTAACAATAACTGAATGATGCACACCAAGTCGTCGCGCCACTTCAGCCTTTGCAATGCCATCTTGTATCCACGCAATCGCCCTGGTTTTGTCAAAGGTGCTAAGTTTTCTTCGTGGTGGCATGGTGAGAAAAGGGCTGACAGTAACCAACCCCGCGCTTAAACAGCCAAAAGAAGGGGCATAAAAACTCTTGAGAGACTGCTCTTGCACGGGAAAAAAGAATTTTTCATTTTACACATCTTGTGTCGCCAGCAAGCTTGATGCAAAACAGGCACAGTTAACGCAACTTTGCACTTTTTATCCCGCGCGGTAACGAGGTCACCAAGACCCCCGTGCGCACTACCAGTTGACACAGGCTGGATTACACACTGCTGTGTGAGATTCCATCATTGGTTGCCGCATAACAAAAAAAAAAAAAACAATTTTTTTGAAGGGATGAATCAACCCCCTGTGAACGGAGAGAGAGAGAGAGAGAGAGAGAGAGAGAGAGAGAGAGAGAGAGAGAGAGAGATTATACACACTCAAACACACACACATAAACACACGCACGTGCGCGCACGCGCGCGCGTGCACACACACATACGCACACACACAGATATATATATATATATATATATATATATATATATATATATATATATATATATATATTGAATTATAACAAAGCTTGCTCTTATGTCTCAGATTGTAGAGATAGGGGGGGGGGGTGCTCAGTACTTATCCTTGGAATTTATTGTTTCATTATATATATATATATATATATATATATATATATTTATATACATTTTTTTCTCTGCCTCTCTCTCTCTCTCTCTCTCTCCCTCTCTCTCTCTATCCGTCTGTCTGTCTGTCTATCTATCTACTACTCTATCTATCTGTCTGTCTATATGTCTGTGTGTCTGTCTGTCTGCCTGTCTAAACGTCCGTATTATGTTTGAGTACATTCACACACATGCACACACAGACATTCGCGCGCACGACGAATGAGACCCCTACATCATTTCTTCACTGCTCACTTTTCAGAAATAAATCTTTCACTCTTTTTCTATACACCTATCGCTTCAACCGTTCTCTCCCTACCCCCCCCTCCCCTCACTCCCTATCCCTCCCCACTTCCGCCATCCTCTCTCACCCGCACACAAATGTGCACATTTGCCTCCTTCCTTCCTTCCTTCCAGACCTAAAACCAGGGTCTCAGACCTTTCCTGTACATCTGCGGCTTGCTGCCCTGGAAGAGGTCTTTGAGGGGGTTGTCCTTGACAAGGTCGACCTTCTTTAGCTGCTCAAAGGAACAGGCGTGGACAATGGCCTCACGCAGAGAAGAGCTCAGCGACACGCCCAGAAACTCCGCCAGCTCTTTCACACACACTCCACTGGCTTCTGGCTGACACATGTATACACTTGAAGGAGAAAACTGAGAGGAGGCGTTTGAAGGGGTGTTGGCTGCGGAGGTACGTGTCGGATTGTCAGGACGAGGTTGATGTTTACTCTGTCTGTCTGTCTGTCTGTCTGTCTGTCTCTGTCTGTCTGTGTCTGTCTCTGTCCTGTCTCTGTCTGTTTGTCTGTCTGTCTCTGTCTGTCTGTCTGTCCGTCTGTCAGTCTGTATCTGTCTGTCTGTCTGTCTCTCTCTATCTCTCTCTGTTGCATTTGTCGATTATGAAAAAGCATTTGACTTTACTTCAAAGAATAGAACGAGACGTAAGTTATACTGCTGTGTAGAAAGTATGAACGATAGTGTGAAGGAGATCAGGGGCGAAGTTATCTGACTGTGGAAACTGTACTGGTGGGACCGGGGTTAAACAAGGGCTGTACGTAGCCCTGTCCTCTTTTGTTTGTCTTGTTTATTTACCAGCTTGCTTGGGTGATAATTCTAAATGGTCAGTATGGTGTTATATTTGAGCTGTTTATACTGCTTTCTGTGGACGATAATCTTTTATTGTCTGAAACAGTTTCTGGCTTACGGAGACAACTGGATAACACTTATTTGGCTGCAAGAAGACTAGAATTGAAACTAACGTGACAAAACCAATACAACTGATTTTCGGAAGGATGGGTACACGGCACGTACTGAGAGGTGGACTTATGGAACGAAACTGTGACCGTGTTGAATGCAGACAGATGCTAAAGAATTCACTTTGCAACGTGACTCAGATTTAGTTTCACTTGTCAAGAAATAATTGGTTGT
>JADBJO010004125.1:95000-97500 GCA_016801955.1 Conus betulinus | reverse complement strand
TTTATCCCACTGTGGAGTATCTGAAGCATTAATAAATGACACACCGCACTTTGTTACCTTCGAGTTTTTTTTCTCTTTTTTTTTTTTTCTTCTTCTCAAATATTGGTAGATTAAATGTAAACAGGCATGTCAGAAAGTGGCGGCACCGCGCTTGCTGGTCAGAGTTCGGAGTTACAGCCAAGGTCAGGTAGTAACAAGGGAGTGGTTTGAACAGATGAAAATCACCCCGTGTCTGTGGGCCAAAAAAAAAAATTTTTTTTTTTTTTTTTGAATATGAAAAAAAAAAGATTTTATCCTGGAATCTGCGGGTCTGTAAATCTTGTTCAATGCCAGGTGTCTGCAAAAAGAGCAGAATGATGCATGAGTGGTGGACTCCTTGTGTTTCTACGCCATGGATAAGAGGACAAGGATTTCGGAGTGAAAAGTGTAGCAGACGACAGGACAATGAAGGGTCGTGTGGACCGTGCGCGCATTAAAAAAAAAAAAAAAAAAAAAAAGAGAAAAAAAAATGGACATGAGACTTGCCTCAGAGTCCAGTAAGTTATGGGTCAAGAACTGGACGGTGTGGTGAACATGTTTTGGTACTGGCTTATCTTCTGAGAAAGGACAGGTGCGGCTTTGAGCGTACTAGAGAATACATAACGTTTGGGGCCTAAATTGTATCCGTGGACTCGGACCTGCTGAGCGGTCTTGGAGTCATGTGACCTGCTTTTGTGAAAAAAAAAAAAAAAAAAAAAAAAAAGCTACCACCTACGATTACACAGTTGGTGATGAAGAGTATTGGAAGCTTTTTTGGTTTTTTTTTTGTTTTTATACCTTTGTCGACACTTTACTCTTCATCTGTGTGAACAATCTTTTTATTTCATGTTGTCGGTAGCATTTGAGCCTTTGCAACGTTGAAAAATTGGGACAAAATCATCGAAATCCATTCAAATCAGGTGAAGCATTACTATCAATATTTTGTGACAGTCTTGTGTAAACATTGTTTGTATTTCACTCTGTAAGGTTTGATGGCAGTGAGTAAGTCACCACACATATGCTATTTTGTTGACCGTTTCTGGAAGTGTGCTGCAGCCGTTGTCGATCGCCGCGCCGCGCCAAAGGTACAGTTGTCAGGGGAAGCAACTCGGTTGTGGATAAGCTGCAGTTTATTTCCCTCGCTGGTCACAGTTTTCCCTTTATATCTCTCTATTGTGGAAATTTGATTTTTTTTTTTTAATTGTAACGTTTGGTACGCTTTATCAAATTGTTTCATCTTGGTATCACCGGAAAGAGCAAAATTTCGCTTTTCAGTGACGTAAATTGCACTCAGATCTATGAAACTATATTATCATTCTGACGTACCTACGTTACGCAACAGAGTCGATGATGAAAGCAAATACAAAACAAAACAAAACAAACAACAACAACAACAACAACAACAACAACAACAACAACAACAACAACAACAACAACAACAACAAAAAAAGGCTTGTAGTCTATCATGCAGTTCGTCAGTTGGATAACAGAAAATTGGCAAATCAAATTCCGATCCTTTTCCGTCAATCTTTCCCATTGTCCGACTGCAGTACGTTTCTTTACCGCTGGAAACAATTGTGAAACAGAACATAATGTACCAGCAAGCGAATGCCTACGGAAGAAGAGCTATAAGGACTTGACCCACACGGGCGATGATGCGCAAAAGGACCTAGGATAGATCTATTCTCAGACACAGAGCACTGCATTGTTATAATGTTACTGATGTCACAGATGAGTCCGATCCAGCGGACGGAAGGCCGAGGAGCAGGCAATAAATTATGGACTGGCCTGTCTTCAGGAAGGATTATTATGATGGTTTCCGTACGCTGCTAGTGAAAGGGTTAACATAATTTTGTCATGTCTCTCCCTGACTTTCTGTTTTTATTTTCTTCTTTTCCCTTCTGCCCCCCCCCCCCCCCCCCCCCCCCCCCCCCCCCCCCCCCCCCCCCCTTTTTTTTTTATTTAAATCTCTGCCAAGTTATTAATATAATGACAGAGGAATTGTTACAGTCCTTCGAATGAGACTATAAACCGAGGTTCCGTGTGTGAACGCACGCATAACATCTTGCACACACGTAAAATCCCATCACCAACTTTCGGAAGAGAAGGCCAGTTTGGCTGTTGGTATGGGTGACACGTTACATATAACATGCACCCTGCGTGAGAGATTGAAAGAATGGAGGAAGTAAGGAAACTGAGCGAACGATATTGAACGATATTGACTGGATGACACGGGTAACGACTGAATGAAGCGCCAGCTGGCAGCTCTTCAGTCAGCACTACCCAGGTAGGCAGCCCGTTGTGTAAACGTGTGGATTGTAAAGCGCTTAGAGCTTGGTCTCTATCCGAGAATAGGCGCTATATACGTATTCATTATTATTATTATTATTATTATTAGCCTGCACTCGTTTTCCCTCACTATCATATATATATATATATATATATATATATATATATATATATATATATATATATATACATA
>JADBJO010004125.1:70000-85000 GCA_016801955.1 Conus betulinus | reverse complement strand
TGACCATGTGCCAATACTTTATCTTTTAAAGAATCCGTTGGATCTGAAGTTAGTGGTGAAGATGTTATACCTAAATTTAATTACATAAGACAGATTGGAGAACGTTTCAAAATTACCTCACTGAGAAGACTGAGAGTGAAGTTATTTGTGAGGATGTTAACATCTTTTTTGATAACTTTCAGAAAGCAGTTCTTGAGGCTGCTGCTCTAGCTATTCCTAAAAAAGGATCAAAAAGGTGTGAAACATTCTCTGGGAATGTCTGGTGGAATCAGGCTTGCGAGGATGCTGTTAAAGCAAAAAAAAGCGCAAGCAAAAAGACAATACTGGTCACAGTTCTGTCTAAATGAAGTATCTGATTGTAAAGACTTGAAAAAGGTGTGGGATAAGGTGAAAGAAATGAAATCGGGCATTAAACTCCAAGATTACCCGATCAAAACAACAAGTAAAGAATTTCTATCTCCCAAAGAAAAGGCTGAGGAATTTGCATCTATGTACGTTAAACATGTTGTACGGAATGTTTGCCTAATGAACAAAAGTCGTTTAGATTAAAAGAAAAAATATACTGATAACTATAGAGATCCTGTACCAAACAACAACAGTACTATAAATGTATCAATATCTTTACAGGAAGTCAGGAATGCTATCCGTCTGTTGGGAAATAAAAAAAGGGTTTCGGTTGGTTTGGATGGGATTCTTACACTATGTTAAACCATTTACCAGAGAACTGGATAGTCATTTTACATAAATTATTTAACAAATGTTGGGAATGTGGACAAATTCCCGATAAGTGGAAGACGTCTATTGTGACTCCTATTCTAAAGCAGGGCAAGCCTCGGTCTGAGACGTCTAGTTATAGACCCATTTCAGTCACGTCTCATACTGGAAAAGTCATGGAAAAAATAGTAAATTTCAGAATGGCCTATTACTGTGATAAAATGATGTATTTTCTTCACATCAAGCTGGATTTAGAAAAGGACGAAGTACAATTGATCACCTGACACGACTAACTACTCATATTAAGAAACAGTTTCTAAAAACGTAAAAGTGTCCTTGCTTCCTTCTTTGATCTTACTAAAGCTTACGATAGAGTGTGGCACAGCCGACTACTGTATAAATTAAAAAAATGGTCTTTCTGGTCACGTCTACAATTATGTGAAATCCTTTTTAAGTGGGAGACATATAATGACCAAAGTTGGTGTGACTTATCATCCTCAAGATCTATAGATATGGGAATTCCACAAGGTTCTATTATCTCCCCTTTGTTATTCAACGTAATGCTATATGACTTATGTACATGTTTTTTTCATCATATACCAAGGTAGCTCAATATGCTGATGACATTGCAATATGGATTAATGTATCTTTAAAGAAAAGAACAAATTTACGTCACATAAATTATATTCAGAAGCTCTTTCAGAACGAGCTGGATAAATTAAATAGTTATATGCATTTGAACGGCTTTCAATTCTCTGTTGAAAAGACACATTTGGTTCTCTTTAACAATGGATATAACCCAAGTAACTTGCCTATATTCTTTCTGGGGGAGGACGGGAAATTTTTTATAAACTTGAAGTAAAATTTTAGGCGTCCTACTTACACCAAAACTAAACTGGAAAAACATAGACTCGATAGTTACTAAAGCGGTTAAAAGTTTGAATTTTCTAAAAATTGTCAGTCACTCTCCATGGGGGACAGGATCCCAAAGTTTTGTTGCATTTAGCAACCAGTCTTGTTCGATCAAGATTGACTTACGGACAGGAGGTATTCTTTTCAGCTCCGCGATCGCATTTAAAGAAACTTCAAAGAATTGACAGTAAAGCTGTAAAGTTGTCCCTGGGTGTACCTGTGCACACTAAGTCCTCTGAAGTTTATAAGATAGCAGGCCTTTTGCCACTTGATGAAGAAAGGAAAATAAGTTCTGTAAAATATGTAGTGAGACGGATTGCCGTGGACGACCTTGAAGAGTTAAATACACGATCCGACATTGATTTTTCGAAAAATGCACAGAAAAATCAAATTTAGAGACGCTTCGTTCATATGTTTCGGACGTTTTTAATTCATCAAAGATTAACCCACACGAGGTAGCGCCTCGCGTACTGGTTCCGCCGGTACCCCCCCCCTTGGAACTAACGGAAGTAAAAGTTAACATTTTTTCTTCTGATCTAAATAAAGCGATGTCGCCGCATGTGTTAGCATCTGTCTAAATTGACATGGAAGAAAAGTTTACTAACTATTTGAAAGTATACACTGACGGCTCAGTTCTTGATGATGGTAGTGCGGGATCTGGCTTTGTAATTCCAGATTACAAAGCTGAAAAATCATATTATTTAGGTAAGGGTCATTCCATATTTACAGCTGAACTTGTTGCTGTCCTGATGGCATTAAATTATTTAATTTCCTTGCCAGTCTCAATATTTAATATCCTGTTTTGTGTTGATTCACAGTCAGTATTAAAAAGTTTGCATTGTTTTGAAAATACACAGAGAGAGGAATTATTATTTGAGATTAAGTACATGTTGCACTGTCTTTACATGAAAGGTACTAATGTTGTATTTTCGTGGGTCCCATCGCACACCTCCTTCATTTTTAAACGATCAAGCAGATAGAGCAGCAAAAAGGGGAGCAAAGAATATATTAGGTAGTATTAAGGTTGACTGTCCTTTGTCACACAAGGAAATAGTCATATCATCGAAAGGGATTTCTGGAGTCAATACAGATCCTCATCAAAACCTCGTCAGCAAACTCTGTCAAACTTTGTGTCGATTAGCCGACCGGTTTCAAGCCTGGTTTTTAGACTTTTATGTAATTCCCTACGAACCAAGTATTGCCAGACTGTTAAGTGTGTATGTCGTGGGGATCTTTCAGTTCAACATGTGATTTTTGATTGTGAACTATCGAAACCTTTTTGAATGGTGTTATACCAAGCGCTGACACTGGGCATGTTAATGTGTTTGACTTTTTAGATTCGTTGCCAGTTATTTCTCTTGTTAAATTAACGAGACACCTTTTTGGAAAGTCCATTAAGGAACATTTTATAATCATAATCGTAAGTTAGATTACTTTAGTTATTTTTCTCTAATTTTTCATAGTTACTGTCCTATAATTCATCTGTCCTTTATTTTTGTTCTATGTAACCACATCTAAAACAGAATTCCTTCCTTACACTTCCTATACATTCAGCCATTTATTCATTTATCCGTCTGCTTCAAATCGTACGCGGTATGGTCTCCAGACTTAGCAGATGTGGTGTAGCGTATATGGACCAGTCTGCTCACAGTGGAGCCCCCTCGATGAAACTGAAACTGAATACTGAAACTATTCCTCTATTATTTATTTGTGGCCATTGTTTATTTGGCCTCGTTCTTTCTGATAAAGTATAAGTCAAGGTTCAGTCGATCAACCTTTATTTTCATGTATCTAACTTCCGCATGCAGTTGCTATACTTCGAAACTTTATCATCAGCAACCATCAAAAGACCGCGTGATTTACGTTTGACTGATAGCGGTGGAAAAAACCTTTGCGCTGGGAGGGCGTTGAGGTCACGCGAGTTGACGACACGATTGGAGACCCGCGACACCTGGTGAGATGTGTTTGTCGTTTCTTTTTTGTATCTTTTCTTTCTTTTTCTCTCGGAACATGATCGCCACAACAAGAAAAGATGTACAGTGTGTATTATTATTTTGTCATTATCATTTTCTCTGCCGGGTGCTAACACTATTTCTTGATGGTTTTGTTGTTTGAAAAAAAAAAAAAAAAAAAAAAAAATGTTCGTTTAGAGCAGACTCGTCTGCTTAGATAGACACTGGCACGAATTTGATAGAACCCGATAGAGCTTTCGTCAAAGTTTAAGGAACGTCTAAGTACTCTGTTTAGGGTGTGTGTTCAATTGTGTTCGCTCGAGGTTCTCTCTCTCTCTCTCTGCGTCTCTCTCTCTCTCTCTCTCTCTCTCTCTCTCTCTCTCTCTCTCTCTCTCTCTCTCTCTCTCTCTCTCTCTCTGCGTCTCTCTCTCTCTCTCTGTTGTGCAGATGGTAAAAAACCCGCAAGGAAGTCTTCATTCAGGTCAGTATATGTATGTATGTATGTATGTATGTATATATATATATATATATATATATATATATATATATATATTAGTGTGTATGTGTTTGTGGGTGTGTGTGTGTGCGTGCGTGTGTGTGTGTGTGTGTGTGTGTGTGTGTGTGTGTGTGTGTGTGTGTGTGTGTGTGTGGCGCGCGCGCGCGCGCAAAGGTTCCGATGGTGTTAGTGGTAGAGATGTGAGAGATGTGTGTGTGTGTGTGTGTGTGTGTGTGTGTGTGTGTGTGTGTGTGTGTGTGTGTGTGTGACACACACACACACGCGCGCGCGCGCGCGCGCACACACACACACAGAGAGAGAGAGAGAGAGAGAGAGAGAGAGAGAGAGAGAGAGAGAGAGAGAGAGAGAGAGAGAGAGAGAGAGAGAGAGAGAGAGAAAGTTTATGTGTGCATCCACTGACTGTGTATTTCGCTATGTCCCCCCTCCCCTCCTCTCACATCGCACTGCACCCTTCCTCCCACTTTCAGTCCCTCTCCCCCTTTGCTCCCTCCCGCCGCTCTCTCTTCCCCCCTGTCCCCTCTTTTTTTTTTGTCTCTCCTATGAACAACCCCTGCACTCTTTTGACTGTTTTTGAAATGCAAACTGCTGTTCAATATATAGACACACATATGCACTGACTGAAGCAAAGAATGACTTTCACATTAATATTGCTATGAGACTGAATTTGCACGTTTTATTTATTTATTTATTTATTTATTGGCTGTGCCAACCTCTGCGCCACCTCAGAGGCAGTGCACCCACGCCGCTCATTCCGACACCCCCGTCCACAGCCCGGTCGGCCCCGCCGCAACCCCGGCACCGGCAATCCACAGGGAGCAGTCAATGTCAAGTAGTCAAGAGGCAACCCACCGGAGGAAACACTGCACTGCTGCCGAGTCACTTCGGTGGTGTTCAGTGGCGCCTGTTCTGATCTAACATACGCAGGACACCACCTACTAAGCCCCCTACTGACGACAATAATTGCTTAGTCGCGGAGCCGGCGTGAGTGAGCTCTCCCTCCGGAGGGCGCCACCACGTCCGTCCAACGACAGCCCCCATGGACTCGCCGATACCGGTGACCCCGACGGAACCAAAAGGCCACAGACGTGGAGAGGGCATCGAAACTGAGGTCACTATGACAGCAGGGCATGAAGGGTCACAGAGCTTGAGACATTTTTTTTTTCCTTAATGCTGATCGATGAGAATGAGGATGATTAAGATGATGCGACGGATTTCCATTTCGGTCTGAGACTACATGACAGGGCTGTACTCTACGCTTCCTTTCATAATATTTCCCGGCGTCAACCAGGCCCGAGAGACACAGGCACCTGCAGTGTTGGTCAGAAAATTTGAGCAACACTCTCAGAAACGCATCCATTAAGTGGATGAAACTCGACTGTGTAGTCCCAGTCTTCCCAACTGAGTCCGCAGCAAACTCAACTCTGGGTAGGAGCCGGTCAGGGCAGAAAAACCCACATGACTCTGATGGGATTCGAACCCACGACCTCCCAGCCGGAGTCCGCGACGCTAACCACTTCGCCACGGCGGCTGGTAATTTGCACGTTATTGATATTAATACACTGGTCATTAATTGTTTAGGAAACAAATGTAGGGTAACTCTTGCTCCCACAAGAAAATTCGGTGTCCTAAGCAGCATTCCTTTGGAGTTATGTTTTCTTGTGGGAGCAAGAGAGTACCCTACTTGTTAATTGTTTTTTGTATACTATTCCCTGTCTCATTTCATATTTACTTTTGTTTCAATTAAATTGAAGTTATTTGTATTTGTTTCTGTCCGTCTTTGTATTTGTCTGACTTTCTTCGAGTTTAAAAAAGGCCGTGCCAGTCTTGAATAAAAGTTACTGTATATTTGTTCATTTCTCCAGTGCTTGTTGCTGTGTAGATGTGTTCAGTGTAGGGTATATGGACAAGCTTGGAGCATTTCGTTTTCGCGGATATTGCCTTGTTTGTTGTGTGTACTCTGTGCTGTCACGTTTGCTAGACTATTTTGTGACGTAAACAGCATTCCTTTGGAGTTACGTTTTCTTGTGGGAGCAAGAGTTACCCTACTTGTTATTTTGTTGTTGTTTTTACTGTTCCCTGCTCATTTCGTATTTACTTTCGTTATATCATTATGTGAAGGGTATTCAATGTGGGGGAAATCTTTGAGCCTATGCTTTTGAGGATCCATTTAAGCGTACAAGGAAGATCAAAAGATGTCAATCATGAGAGAGGTCGGCTCTAAAGTTTAAAGTTAATCCAAGCACTGTCAGTTACATTAGTGGTTACGAAGGCTAAACATTTGTGCATGGCGCCTTTACTCCGATTTCCTGAAAGCAGTATTGAGAAAACCCATCACTAGCAGCATATATCGATATTTATCTGTCCATCCATCTATGTTTACATCCACCCATCTGTCTATCTTTCTATGTATCTATCTTTCTGTCTGTCTATCTGTCTGTCAGTCTATCAATAGTGTGTGTGTGTGTGTGTGTGTGTGTGTGTGTGAGACATTGTCTGTCGTTGTCTGTCCATTTTTCGCTCTCCTTTTCTTCCCTCCATGCTCCCCTCCCTCCTTCAGTCCCCATTCTCTCTCTCCCCCCCCCCCCCTCTCTCTCTCTCCCTCCTTTACGCCCTCTTTTCTTCCTCCGCCCTCCCCCCACCTCTCTCAGTCCCATTCATAGATTCCAATCCTTTTTCGTCTGGAACCTTTAACATTCTCTTCAACTGATATAATACAAATATTAAACACACTAAATATCCCATGCATGCAAATCCACTCTACCGTGAAGAACGGCACACAGAACAGTCGTAGGTTAAAATATGATCTCGTTTGGTTTTTGTCTGTGAAAAACAAATCTGGTACATTTGGAGCAGTAAAGTGGAGGTGAATGCATTTCCTCTGATTTCAGTTTAGAAAAGCTTGCTGAAGATCAGATCCTGACTTTTAGAAGGGTGCTGGCATTAGAACTGACTCTACACCAGGACAACGTATTGTATATAGCAGAATACACAGCTGTATTCCATTGTGGGATAACGTTGATCTGAATGTATTGGGAGATCACCAAGCCCGTGGTTGACACTGATTCACCTCTGTGTGTGCTGTGCCAAATTTGTGCCTACCAATGTGTTAAGAATGGACTAAATGAGACATTGTTGTTTTTTCCCCCATTTCTTCACTATGAATACTAATCTATATGACCATCAGAAAAAGGACTGTCAAAGTTTTTGAACAGGAAAAGAAAGAAAAATAATAATGTTTCTTCTATTCCCTGATTGGTCATAGAAATCACCCCAGCAGCCCAGTTTCATCATGGCCACAGGAGGAAGTAGTGGACCTCTGACTTCAGACAAACGAGAATCCCTGCTCTGTGCTCTTTGTCTGGACATCTTCAGGGATCCTAAACTCTTACCGTGCTCCCACACGTTCTGCCAGAAATGTCTGGAAGACCTCATCCAGCGGTATTCTTGTGGGCAGTTTCCTTGCCCTTCTTGTCGTAAAGACATCGAGGCTCCGACACAAGGAACATCAGACTTTCAGACCAACTTCTGCATCGACGAGGAGGAGCTGGAGAGAGCCAGGAATGACACGGTCTGCTCCATCCATGTGAGCAAGCAGCTGACAATGTTTTGTGTGGAATGTGACCTGCTGCTCTGTATGGACTGTAAACTGGATGTTCATCTTCATCATAAGACACAGAGTCTCCAAGACGCTAAAACATATGCTGAAGAGCAGCTGTCCAAAGACAGAGTCAGGTTGAGGAAAATTGAAGAAGAGGTTGAACAGAAAGTACCTGAGTGGAGAACCAACCAAGAGGAATTCAAAGGTAAAAAAGCTGCCATTGAAAGCAAGATCAGACGTCGTCACAGTCTACTTGTGGCTGAGGCAGACAAATATCTGAAAGAAGCTCTGGATTCTCTGGAAGAAGCCTGCTCTGAAACAGAAAATACGCTATCCACAGAAGTGCAGACCGCTCAGAGTAACATAGAAAGCTTGATCACCTCCTGCAAAAGATAGATACCGCGGTTCAAAACGGGGAGCCATGTAAAGTGGTCAACCTGGCCAAGGAAGTAAGGACAGGGTGTGGAAGTGAGGAGAACGCGAAGAAGATGGAGATGAAGCCACTGCAGAACGTCTCTTGGCCAGTTCACTGTGCTGACATCCCAGCAGACGACGCCATGTTTGTGAGCATGAAGAAGTTCATCGGCACTGGAGAACTGAGGACATACGATTACGTGGCTCCTGAAGTCCACGTCAAGGAGGAAGCTGAGTGTGGTGAGCATTCTGATTCTGTGGTTTTCTGTATATGTCCAGGACGTAACACAAAACGTGTTTCATTCGAACCTTCATATAACGACACAGACCCATGTGTGAAACAGATTTCAGATGAAGGTGAACTGCTCTCAGACGAGAAGAAGGGACAATACAGCTACACGTACAGAAGAGTGGCAGAGAGATTCATGTATATTCAACATTCAGTCGAACACCGACGCACGTTTGTAAAGGGCAGTGCTTCAGAAAAGCATCATCGTCTGGACACTAGAATGGAAATGAAGAAAGGAACTGTCCTGATAGACGAAGTTGTAAACGAGGAACCATTCACAGCAAAAACAGAAACGCTGTTCTCCATTGCCTGCGGTCCTCACCGTGCTGTTGACGTGAGCTCCACAGGACAGCTCTATGCTGTTGTGGAGGACCCCACAGATGGTGGCACAACACGACAGGTGAAGTTATTCCAACGACCAAAGAGAGACGTGATTGACACCTACCTGTCTCCCCTCACCCCCTGTCAGCCTGCTGATGTCTGCTTCTTCACTTTGGGAGGAGAAGAGGTGAGAGAGAGAGAGAGAGAGAGAGAGAGAGGCAGAGAGACAAAGAGAAAGAGAGTGAGACAGAGACAGAGAAGAAGTGAGAGGAGGGGAACAGAGAGCGATATATATATATATATATATATATATATATATATATATATATATATATATATATAACAGTTTAAAATAGGTTTAAAATGAAGGATTAAAAAACCTACAAATTTGTTTCAAGCTAAAAGAGCTCTCCTCAGGGTACAAACTGGGCGCACCACCAGTGTTATATAGTATGTTGTGTGGGCGTGTGATCACTGTACGTGGTGCACGTGGCCTGTAGTTTTTTTTTAAAATCTTTTTGGGGCCGTTCAGGGGGGATGTGCCAGGGGATGGTGCATTGATAAAGATTTCCATTTATGCCTACAATTGTTTATCATTTCTACTTTAGAGTTCAGAGATGCTAGATGGGGTTTACATAATATCAGCCACTTTTCTGTAGTGCATAGATTGCATTTTTTAGAAATGTTGTTGTATGGTGTTGCACTTTTTTTTTTTTTTATAATTTTCCATGATATGTTGTAATCTATTTTCTTATCTTTAAGCTTCCAAATATATTTGCTTAATTCTGTTTGGTTTTTATATTTTTTCCTGCTTGAAAGACTGTTTATGGTTTGCATATCTGGTTTTAAAAACGGTTAGCCGTGATCCCTATGTATGTTTCTTTATCACTGTCCATTGTTACTGTAGCTTGGTACACAATATTATTGTAGAGACATTTATTATTCAGAGGGCACTGGTCCTTTTTTGTGCAATTACAAGATGTCCTTTCGTCACCCTCTTTGGTTGTATTGCTTTTGGTTTTATTGAAGAATCATTATATTTTTAAGGTTAGGCATACACGAGTACGATAGCTTGATGGTGTTTTTATTGAATATTTAGATAGTACATGTTCTTTTGGGAATGATGTTGTAAGGATTCTTAAGAACTCTTTTCCTACGTTAGTTTTTGTTCTTCCATCATATGGAGGGTTATACCATATAATCTTTCTTTTCCTGTTTTTCTTATTGCTGTTCATGTTGTTATCTGGGTTGTATTGTAATTTGTAGTTGTAGCCACTTTTATACAGCGCCTCTTGGTATTCGGCTGCTGCTGCACTGTTAAATGCTTTCTCATTGCATGACAGTTTAGACAGTCTTTTTGTTTATACCATTAGGTATGGTTTTTAGAATGGAGGGTGGATGGCTACTTTTGATGTCTACGTAGACAGGTGTGTCATTAGGTTTTTTGTATGGTTTGTATGTATGATCCTTAAAGTCTAATGTTATGTCTAAGTAATTTACTATTTTTTTGTTAGCTTCTACTGTAATTTTTAGTTATGGCTTTGGAAAATTTTACAAAGTTCTTTCTTCTTGCTTTCAATGGTTTTGGTTTTATTGTTTAGCATGGCAAGGCCATCATCTCTGTATAGGCCAACCTGTTTACCAAGTATTTTCTGTATATGAGACAACATGAAGAGTCCAACTAATTCACAGGTTTCAGCTCCATCATAAGATCCCATCGTGACATCGCATGTGGAGTTTTTGCTGTTTTTTTTAAAATTCAAGTTTCATTGTTGCTATGGAGGAGGGTTTTCTTGGTGTGGAAATAATTTTTCCATCTCAGAATCTGTTATATTTGTGTATTTGTTGGCGAATCTTAGAGCTTTAGTAAGTAATTCTTCATCAATAGAAGGGTAGAAATCCACTATGTCGAAAGTAATGAACATTGTGTTTTTCTGTTTGTTCAATTCTTTAAACCATTGGATAACTTCATAACTATTTTTCCAGAGATTATTTCAGTGTTTGTTTTTATGTCCTCTATTGCTTTTTTCCAGATTTTTTTTTTTTTTTACTGATCTTGCCTAGTTCAGATTTTGATGGGTTTATTAGTCTGCAAATAGGGTTGTTATGGAAGTTAGGTTTGTGGTCTTTAAGGGTTATGAAAGCTTCTTTTATTGCTGTTGTTTCTATCCTATCACCTAAATCCATGTGGTGCACAAGCTCCTTTTCTTTTTTTTGCAGATGCTGTCATATATAGTCTTATCAGCTTTTTTTAAATAATTTTTCTGAATATTCTTGTTGAGGAGTTGAGAGTACTCATTAGGTTCCATTTTATAGAAATTGCTTGTCTTGTCAGCCTTTATGAATTTTTTTTGTCATTTTGGATTTGTTTTATGTCATTATTCAATGTTGTTTGGAAGTTATTATATGATTTTCTAAATTCAATACTAGCTATTAGTGTTTTTTCATGCTTTCTTCAAAAGGTTTCATTTCCTCTATTACAGGTGGCGATCTCCATGACTTAAAACTATTTTTTTTTTCTTCCTTTTTAGCATCTGGATTCAAAGAGAAACGCTTTCCATCTCATATTGCGCACAAATATTTCAGTCTGCTCTATGAGTTTTTTAATGTAGAGTTGTGGATTAGAGAAGGTATATTTTTGGTGGACTGCCCAAAGTTGACTTTCTCCATTTTAAATTTAGATTCTGCTAGGCCACAGTGCTCAACGTGAGGAGAGAGAGAGAGAGAGAGAGAGAGAGAGGAGAGAGAGAGAGAGAGGGAGAGAGACGGTGGTGTCACACACACACACACACACACACACACACACACACACACACACACACACACACACACACACGCGCGCGCGCTCGCGCGCGCGAGCGCGTGTACACACAGTACACACATGAACATACACGCATACGCACACACCTACACACACATACGTCCTTCCAATGACTATATAATCCGAGGTTCCGTGTGTGAACGCACGCATATCTTGCACACACGTAAAATCCCATCACCAACTTTCGGAAGAGGCCAGTTTGGCCGTTGGTATGGATGACACGTTACACATAGCATGCACCTGCGTAAGAAATGGAAAGAATGAAGGAAGTAAGGAAATTAAGCGAACGATATTAAATGATATAGACTGGATGACACGGGAAACGACTGAATGAAGCGCCAGCTGACAGTTCTTCAGTCGGCACTACCCCCAGATAGCCCGTTGTGTAAACGAGTGTGGATTGTGAAGTGCTTAGAGGTGGTGTCTAGCTGAGAATAGGCGCTATATAAGTATTCATTATCATAATGATATATAATAATAATATAATAATAATACGCACACACATCAAACAGTGAAACACACACACACACACACACACACACACACACACACACACACACACACACACACACACACACACACCACACACACACACACCACGACACTCAAACACGCACACAGACACACACAGACACACACAGACACACACACACACAGACACACACACACACACACACACACACACACACACACACACACACACACACACACACACACACACACGCACGCACGCACGCACGCACGCACGCACGCACGCATGCACACATATACACACAAACACAAATGCGCGCTTACACACACACATGCGCACACAAATACACAAGAATACTCACACACGCACGCACACACACACACACGCGCGCACACACACCCTCCTGAAATTGGCTACAAACACACACGCGAGCGCACATACACACATATACACAAGAACAAACATACACACACACACACACACACACACACACACACACACACACACACACACACGCACACATGCACGCACGCACGCACTCACACACATACATGCACACGCATCACATAGACACACGCGCGCACACACACATACACACACACAAACACACACACACGCATACACTCACATACATACACACAACCACATACATACACACAGACACACATAGAAATGCGTGGAAGTGCGCGCACGCGCATGCACACACACACATGCACACACGAACACAAGTGCGTTCGCGCTCGCGCTTGCGCTCGCTCGCTCGCTCCCGCACGCACGCACACACACACACACACACACACACACACACACACACACACACACACACACACACACACACACACACACACACACGCTCGGGCGCGCGCGCGCGCGTTCTGGGGGCCGATATAGCTCAGTGGCAGGGCGTCATACTCATATTCCTGGTGATCCTGGGATTGCGGGTTCGAATCTCTCTGCCGGACCGTTTCGGTACAGGGGATTTTCCCCCTCAGAGTTAACGTTGGTTCGGACTCCATTTCCCATACAGTCCTTCGAATGAGACTATAAACCGAGGTTCCGTGTGTGTACGCAAGCATAACATCTTGCACACACGTAAAATCCCATCACCAACTTTCGGAGAGAAAGCCAGTTTGGCCGTTGGTATGGATGACATGTTACATGCAGCATGCACCCTGAGTGAGAAATGGAAAGAATGAAGGAAATAAGGAAACTGAGGGAATGATATTGAACGATATTGACCGGATGACACGGAAAACGACTGAATGAAGCGCCAGCTAGCAGCTCTTCAGTCAGCACTATCCAGGTAGGCAGCCCCTTGTGAAAACGAGTGTGGATTGTAAAGCGCTTAGAACATCTTTTCTAGCCGTGGATAGGCGCTATATAAGTATGAATTGGTATTCACAACAAAAGTTCTTGTAATGATGACTTAGCATTTTAGATTTCATTTTTATGTTACACATTTAGATATATTGCTGCTGCCACAGGAATAATTCAATTATGATTCCAAAAGACATGCTTACTTGTACAATCATATTATTCCTCACTGTCTTTCCTGACCAGTGCGCGAGCTGTTTCCAAAAGAGCGCCGACATTTTCGTCATGTTTGTTTGAAATCAGGTTCCTAATGCAATTAATCAGTAAAGAAACAGATCTGAAATGTCAAGCACTATTAACACAATTAAATGGTGTCTCTCACAAAGTCAGGTCAAAGTCGAAGTCACTTTCTTTTCTCAAAAACGAGAAATCAAGACCAGATGCAATAGTCAAAATGCACTCATCAGGGGACAGTACATGAAATAATCCTTGAACTATTCTCCAAAACAAACTGATGTTGGCATTGTAGGTTTAAAAAGAAGACTGAAGAGCCACACTGGACGTTCTGTTGCCCAGTTCAGATCTGTCCTTGGAAAGAACCTTCTTCTATCACCAGGTGCTGCTCATTGCGGATGAGATGAACGACGCCATCCATGTGGTCAAGGTGAAGGACAAGCGTTTGACCTTCTCCCGTTTCCTGGCCCCTGGCTGTCCTGTGCTGGTGCAGCCCACGGCTCTGAACAGGGACCGCCGGGGACGTCTGTGGGTGGGCTGCAGAGGGGGGAGACTCCTCACCATGGAACCTGTGGCTGGGTAGATTCTGGTGATGATGCTGCTGCTGCTGCTGCTGATGATGATGATGATGATCATGATGATGATGACTAGATGTCTGTGGGTGGGCTGCAGAGGGGGGAGACTCCTCACCATGGAACCTGTGACTTAGGTAGTTTTCTGATGATGATGATGATGATGGTGATGATGATGATTAGATGACTGTGGGTGGGCTGCAGAGGGGGAGGACTGCTTACCATGGAACCTGTGTCTTAGGTAGTTTCTGGTGATGATGGTGATGATGATGATGATGATGATGATGATGATGATTAGATGTCTGTGGGTGGGCTGCAGAGTGGGGGGGGGGGGGGGGGGGGGGGGGGGGGGGGACTCCTTACCATGGAACCTGTGTCTAAGGCTGCTGCTGCTACCGCCGCCTCTGCTGCAGCCACTGGGTCTCAGTGGTGCCAGTGATAAGCAACGTCTGACAGTAAGCTCTGTTTTCATTCACACTGAAAGCCTGGGAACCTGTCTTTACGTTTTCAACTGCTGCTAATGATACGTTGACATAAATGCGATATGTGATGGGTGTTTGGAAAGAAAAGTGTAAAGCAGGTGTAGACAGTACTCAGGATGTGGCTTTGCGTCCATTTGCATGGTGAAGAAGTCTGCACAGTGTTGGTGATACAGATTTAGTCAACATCGAGATGCACATGGATGGTCACGTGATGGCGACTGACCTTGACAGCTATTTTTGTTTGTGTTTTGTTTTGTTTTCATTAATGATCTTAAATAAAGCCACCACTTATGGAATATGGAATTACTTTATCTGGTGACAGAAGAGAGGGAAGAATTTCCCCCCCCAAATCACATTGTATTTCCTATCAAAACCATTTTTGACATCT
>JADBJO010004125.1:37500-65000 GCA_016801955.1 Conus betulinus | reverse complement strand
TATACATACATTGTTCTGATTGTAGCCTTGAAACCGGTTGTCGTCCTTTTGTACGCCATGAAACGTGATCATCAACTTTAGTTTACTATCATGTACACAACCATCAATAGCGCGCTGATGTTTTGAGAGTGTGTGTCTGTCTTGATGGATTCTACACGACATGTCCAGGTGAGGGCTTACTTGTCTTTTTCCATTTAAAAATCAATTTTGATGTTGCCAAAACATAAATACTCAGGTGAGAAGTAAAACCAAGTGTTCTGCCTGATCTGTAATTGATAATGTGCTTTCAGTGATGACAGGTGTTTGAATGAAACAACAAACATATCCCAAGGAAGTATGAGGAACAGTTATGGCATCGTTGCAAAAATACTCTTGGTGCTTAGAATCCCTCTGAGGAGAAGCCATTACCACAGTGTTGGTCATGGTCATGTTGTTTACAGCCAAGTCATGGCTGACCGAACCTCAGCACTACAAGCATGCACACATTGAAGTCCATAGCTGAAAAAAAAACTGCCTCTAAAACTCAACACAGTGAATCTAAAAACTTGCACCAAAGTTTAGAGTCGCCATTTGGAAAGAACAAGAAACACAATTTCTTCTAAAAATCGAACGTTTATCTTTGTGTCGGTGATTTTTCTTCTCTTTGTGAGCGGAATGCGACGAAGAATAGTGATTCTCATACAGACTCTCCGTCCAGTTCTCTTCTCTGTTACTTTTACTTGTTATCATATATACTGGATTCATAGTGTGTATAGAATCTAGGAGTAATGTTGTTCTGTATATGTGCTTCGTATACTGTATATTCGATGTAGTTATCCAGTTAGAAGGAATAGATGATTTCTTGATTTTCGGTAGATATATCTTTTTTGAGTGTCACAGATATCAGACATAAAAAAGCATTAAGAATACTAAAAAAAAAAAAAATCTCTGTGGAACATGGAATAAAGAATTTTTTCTAAATTTTCGATGTATATATCTTCTTTGAGCGTCATAAATATCAGACATAAAAAAGCGTTTACAAATACTAAAGATCTGTTTGGAACATTGTTATGTGCTTTTTTGTATATTTTGTCAGTTCCAAATAATACAGTTGTGAAAATGCACTCTTCTTTTTTTATTTGTTTATTGAATAAGCCTCTTTTGCACCGTCTTGTGTTTTCATTGCGTTTCTGCTGGTTTTCAATCATGCTTCAGTCTGTTTGGTGTTCATATATTATAGAGTGCTGTGTTCAATATGATAGAGTTCATCTGTAACCAGAATACTGTCATGGTTTCTTCGTCGTCTCTTTTTTCTTTGTTTTTTTCTTTAATTTTTTTGTGTGACGTACTTGGTTTTGGTATGCAGTAGGCAAACCTTAACATAATAATAATAATAACAATAATAATAATAATAATAATATTGACACACTTCTCTTTCCCCTTTGGTTCTTTCTTCTTCTTCTTCTTCTTCTTCTTCTTCTTCTTCTTCTCTCCTCCTCTCCTCTCCTCCTCCTCCTCCTCCTCCTCTCTTCTTCTCTCTCTTCTCCTCTTCCTCGTCCTCCTTCCTCCTCCTCCTCCATCCTCCTCGATCTCCTCCTTCGTCTCCTTCTCCTCCTCCTCCTCCTCCTCCTCCTCCTCCTCCTCCTCCTCTCCTCCTCTCCTCTTCTTCTTCTTCTTCTAATTATTACTATTATTATCGTGGTTGGTATTAGTTTGGGTATTCATTTCATATAACTCGACTTTTTTGTATTGTTTCTTAAGCTGAAACTGAAAACGCGTACGTAAAGGGGGAAAAAATAAAAACGACATTCGTGCTGCATTGTTCTTCAATATTTGTTTGTTCTCTCCCCCTTCATGCCATCTAAGTAGCATTACTTCCACTTCAGTCCTTCTGGCTCCGCCGTATGTCGTCATGAGGCAACCCAAGACAAGAGACACTGCTCTGATGATGAGTCACTTTGGTGGTGTTCAGTAAGACACGTCCTGAATCCAGATACACAGAACCCCATGTATGAAGTGTCCCACTGACATCCATACTTCTTCAGTCTCAGACCCAGTGGGAGTGAGTGAGGGACCCCTCCACAGGGCGTCACCATCTCCATGACATGACAGTGCTCATGAACTGGCTGACACTGACTTCTCTGACACAGGGTGTCACCATCTCCATGACATGACAGTGCTCATGAACTGGCTGACACTGACTTCTCTGACACAGGGTGTCACCATCTCCATGACATGACAGTGCTCATGAACTGGCTGACTGACTTCTCTGACACAGGGTGTCACCATCTCCATGAAATGACAGTGCTCATGAACTTGTTGACACTGACTTCTCTGACACAGGGTGTCACCATCTCCATGACATGACAGTGCTCATGAACTTGCTGGCACTGACTTCTCTGACACAGGATGTCACCATCTCCATGAAATGACAGTGCTCATGAACTTGTTGACACTGACTTCTCTGACACAGGGTGTCACCATCTCCATGACATGACAGTGCTCATGAACTTGCTGACACTGACTTCTCTGACACAGGGTGTCACCATCTCCATGACATGACAGTGCTCATGAACTGGCTGACACTGACTTCTCTGACACAGGGTGTCACCATCTCCATGACATGACAGTGCTCATGAACTTGCTGACACTGACTTCTCTGACACAGGGTGTCACCATCTCCATGACATGACAGTGCTCATGAACTTGCTGACACTGACTTCTCTGACACAAACTCCCCGCAGGCATGGGTATGGAGAGGACATCCACACTGAGTTCACCACAAAAAGCAGGGCATGAGGGGCCACAGAGCTTGAGACTTCTTTTCAATCATGATTGATAAGAATGGCGTAGATGGTGCTGTGGAGTGTCATGATGTTCTGAGGTGGTTTAATAAAACTGTTCTCTGCACTTCCATTGATAATGTTCTTGGGTCATCCAAGCCCGAGAGAAACACGCACCTGCAGAGTTGGTGGCGAAATTTATCTGACTCTGTTTTATTCATGAGGTTGATGAACGTCCACTCTTAGTTTCAGCCTTCCTTTGTTAGCCCATAGAACATTAAGCAGCTCTGGAAAGGACCCAACCGGGGTTGAGGAAGGCAACAAATATGTCCTGCTAATGAAATTCGAATCCATGACCTCATTGACACTAGGTACTGTACCGCAGTGGCTGATCTTTTCTCTGTTTTTGCATCTCCATGTCACCGTCTAGGTTGTTTGTTATCCACTGTGCAGACTTTGTTCATATCTGCTTTTGAACCTCTGCGTAAAGGAACTGCTTTTCTGAGCATTCCAGATAGAACACACCAGGTGTTTTTTACCTATGCATTGCAGTCAAGCCACTCATCTGGCTATCCATCCACGGCCTGAACCTGGCCACTCTTGCTATCCGTTAACAGCCCGCAGCCTGGCCACTCTGACTATCCGTTCATGGCAACAGCCTGGCCACTGTGGCTATCTATCCAAGACCACAACCTAGCCACTCTGGCCATCCATCCAAGACCACAGCCAGGGTGCACTGGCTATCCATCTAAGGCCACAGCCTAGCCACTCTGGCTATCCCATCCAAGACCACAGCATGGCCACTCTGGCTATCCCATCAAGGCCACAGCATGGCCACTCTAGCTATCCATCCAAGACCACAGCCTGTCCACTCTGGCTATACGTCCACAGCCAGGACACTTTGGCTATCCATCAACGGCCACAGCCTGGCCACTCTAGCTATCCGTCCATGGCCATAGCCTGGCCACTCTGGTTATCCATCCACGGCCACAATCTGGCCACTCTAGCTATTCGTCCACGGCCACAGCCTGGTCACTCTAGTTATCCATCCATGGCCACAGCCTGGCCACTCTGGCTATCCATCCACGGCCACAATCTGGCCACTCTAGCTTTTCGTCCACGGCCACAGCCTGGTCACTCTAGCTTTCCATCCATGGCCACAGCCTGGCCACTTTGGCTATCCATCCATGGCCACAGCCTGGTCACTCTGGCTATCCATCCACAGCCATCTGGCTTCTCTAGCTATCCGTCCATGGCCACAGCCTGATTACACCGGCTATCCATCCACGGCCACAATCTGGCCACTCTGGGCTGTCCACCCACAGCCACAGTCTGGCCACTCTAGCTATCCGTCCATGCCCACAGCCTGATTACACTGGCTATACAGTCACGGCCACAGCCTGGCCACTGTAACTATTCATTCACAGCTACAGCCTGGCCACTCTGGCTCTCTGGCTATCCATCCATGGCCACAGCCTGATTACACTGGCTATACAGTCACGGCCACAGCCTGACCACTCTGGCTATCCATCCATGGCCACAGCCTGGCTACTCTGGCTATCTATCCATTGCCACAACTTGTCAACTCTGGCTATCCATTCACAGCCACATCACAGAACCAGCAGCGAAAATCCACAGGGAGCAGTCAGTGTCAAGTCATCAATAGGTAACTCACAAGAGGAGACACTGCACCGCTTCCCAGTCGCTTCAGTGCTGTTCAGTGGTGCCTGTACCAAACCTACATGGCAGCTGTTGTGTCACACCGTATTCATAGGGGTCCAATATTTTTGTGTTGTACGTTCAATAATCATTGTAGACTTATTGAAAACTTTATTTTCTCTCTGCTCTGCTTTGTGTGGATACGTTGAAGTTTTTACGTAAATAAACAGATCTTGAGTGAACTGAAGTGCCTGATGTGTTCTTTTCTTCGCTCTTGTAAAGAATGCTCATGTGGGTTATGGATGCACACACACACACACACACACACACACACACACACACACACACACATACATACATACACACACGCACGCACGCACGCACGCACACACGCACGCACGCACGCACGCACGCACACACACACACACACACACACACACTGGGAGTACAAAAAGGAGAATCAGCTTTCAGACACAATAAAAATTCTCCAAGTAACCTATTTATGCCAATCTATAAATACTCGCCACCTTAAGCAAGGCCTTGGCACATCAGGTTTTGGTGTGCAGCCTGTTGAATTGTGTGAAAGGGAAGGCACACTGTCTGGTAGGAGAACGTAACCACGGTACTGAACCAGCCACTTTCTTTCTTCACTGGCTCTGCGAACATTTCTGTTGACTAATCAAGATATTACTTGGATCCTTTACAGTGTGGCAAGTGTCATGGCACTTGGACCTTAGTTCATAGTCTCATCGGAAAAAGTACCATCCAGTTCATCCCTTGAGGGCTAGTCGGGGACGGGGAGCAACCCTCTCCCACGTAAGACTGGGAATACTGTAGCTTGGGTTATCTCCCTAACTGGGAGAGTACGCTACATACTTGTTATCATAACATCAAATCTGTTGAATGCACAACAGTCATGAAAGAAGAAAAAAAAAAGACTGCGTAATCCAAAATCCCGTCCCACCTGCCCTCACGCCATCCCCCCCCCCCCAACCCCCACCCCCCCACCCCCCACCCCGCCATTAGTCCCTACCTGGTAAACCACACCTCCGCTCCTACTCCTTCCTTCAAAAAAATATCAGAGAGAGAGAGAGAGAGAGAGAGAGAGAGAAGAGAGAGAGAGAGAGAGAGAGACAGACAGACAGACAGACAGAGAAAGAGAACGAACAAACGAACGAAACGACGAACGAAACTTTTATTCAGTATAGGCCATGGCCCCTTTTGATGGGGGTACAATACAACAATACCAATAACGATGTTTCATACAGCAAAGTACAGTTGAGAACAAGAAACTGACATGTAAACATACAAAATGTACGCAATAAATACCAGAGTTGGATTCCTTTAAATGACCATAATTGTTCGCCTTTTAAAGACTAACATAAGTGAATGCATGTGCTCTTCCTTTTGATTGGCCATGAGCAAAGCAGCACGGAAATAAACAGGGGTTTTCAAAGAATTTCCGAGGAATGTATATTCATACCTTAAATCTCGCAGGACAAGACAACAAAGCAGAAAACACTTCGTCTTTATTCGCGCTTTTGCATAAAGGACATAGCATATCAATGTTCTTAGTATTTGCATATCAGTACTGATGTGCTTCGATGTCTGTAATTCCTCATCTAAATCTTGTTAGGTAACTTCTAATATGCCTGACGCGATCTTTGAGATCTTGAAAGAGATTAACATTTTTCATCGGATCTGAGATTTTACAGTGGAAAGATTTCTAACAAAGATGGGTGTTTTTGAAGATGCATTTTTAAGAATTGTGTGAATGAATGACTTGTGAGTTGATTTTAACGTGGTAACAGCCCTAATGTGTCCGTTTGTGGTCGGTTGGGCTATAAGCAACATTTATCTTATCTTATCTTACCTTATGTTGTCAATATTAAGTGACATATATTTTTCACAATCAGCAGATGTCTTAAACGTTCTGTAAAAACGAATGTCGCTCATTGTTCTGGATATTTTCATGCCAGTTTTGCCATCGGTTATCAATTTGTCTTTGCCGAAGTTGTTTCAAACACAAAAGCATTTACATTTCCAAACCTTGACACATCAGACACACACCCAAATCCATTAAAAAACAGAAAAATCCCGAACACCTGAAACCCATGACTTTTTACCACGCGATTCCAATCCCAGCAGCATATCATATGCTTTAAGTGGTAATCTATTGTCATCCATTTGTACCACCCTCAGCCAGTATCTAATACACCGTGCAGATGAATTCTTATAGATAGTATAAAGGTCAGTTTCCCATAATACATTCGTTTAGTGTTTTCATGTGAACCCACAGAAATTTCTTAAGAGGTAATGAATGACTTTATCCACATGAATAGCAGATTTATCTAAGCCCCAAATCGCAGCACCATGTTGAGCAACTGGTTGAACATGGACATCAAAGGGTTTTTAGCAACATTGTCAAGGAGTTATTATAAAACATGTTTAATTTTTTTATCAAAATAAACAGTAAGACATTTTTCGCTCTGCTTGCTAGGTCCTGACAAGCAGCTGTAAAGCTTAGGCATGTAGAGAACTAGATGCTAAGGTGTGTGTAGCAATTTACAACAGCCATCATCTGTCCATTAAAAAAAAAAAATCTTTTGCTTCCTGCCAAATAACCTTCTTTTCTAAAACTACAATATCACTCTTTTTCATATTTATCTTTAGCTGAAGTTTAGAGGCTGTTGATACAAATTGTTTAAACTGGGTCAGGAAGCCAGTTGGAGTCTCTGATAACAAAACAATATCATCAGCAGCCAGTAACAAGACGAATAGTTCAATAAAATCGGGGGAAAGTGTTGCACCGTGTCGTCCGTTTCCTATAATTTCTAAAGCTAGTTCGTTTATAAACAATGAGAAAAGAATAGGGCTACACGCATCACCTTGTTTTACACCCTGTGTACATAAAATCTAGTCAGTAACTTCTCCATCTGATCTGACTCTTGCTTTAACGTTGACATACTTTTAATACACTGATATAATTTGCCATTGATGCCGTCCTTTTTCAGTTTTAGCCAGAGTAATTTCCTTGAAATAGAGTCAAACGCTTTCTCAAAATCAACAAAAGCTACATATAGCTTTTGATTACACAAATACTGCTTTTGAACGAGAGCCAAAAGAGTAAAACGTATATGATATACAGTGGAATGATACTTTTTGAAACCAGCTTGATACTTACCAGTAATGTTATTTTGATCGAGCCATGTTTGTAATCTGTAATTAATGATGGAGCTGTACAGTTTGCTGCTTATATCAGACATTGAGATTCCTCTATAATTACCAGGATCATTTACGGCACCTTTCTTAAACAGTGGATGATAATCGATACAGTCCAGTTTCTGGATATACTCCTTTATCAAAAAGAGTATTGAAAAAAATAAGAAAGAAAGAAATCTCGATGTCCCCATCATTCTTGAATAACTCATCAATCAAACCGTCAGGGACCAGCAGATTTTCCATTCTTTAAATGTCTTACCGAAAATATAATCTCCCCTTTTGAAATGGGACGATCCAAACAACTTGTTTCTTTAATTTCTTCGGCGTCTGCTTCACTGCAAACATCGTAGCTGGTACCACTCTTCAGTAGAATATTACTGTGTATAGGAGATGTCTTTAAAGATTTGTTGTGCTCTGTTTTTTTTTTCTCTGCAACATATTTTTGTATTCTCTTCGAACCTTACAATGTTTTACAAAGTCTTCACTATCACGGGTTCTGCAAAACACTTTAAAAAGTTTCCTTGTATTTGATTTTGTCACTTTGCTTTCTTGACCATACCATGATTCAGTCCTCTCACCTGAATTTATTCTTATCTCTTCGTTTTCATACATTCTGCTTTGGTCATAATACAGTTATTAAACATACATATAGCTACATCAATATTTTTCATCTATGCAACGAATCGCTGTTGTCAGTACTCGCAGGGTATCGTCATCATTCACCAGACTACGAAAATGCATATTCATCATTCTATATCAATTTCTCGACATATTCAGCTTCCTTGTACTTCTTTGCAACAGGACCAGCAGTTTGTGAAAAGCCAAAGTGCAGGTCCAAAGGAAGATGGCCAGACTCGATACGGTCTGTTACATACAAATGCGTTAATGATTCTAAGTATAGATACAAGTCAACGGATATAAAAAAATAATCATTGACACTATTCCCTGTATCAGAGATGTATGTGAAACAACCTTGGCGGTCGCCATAACATACACCATTCTTTATATGTAATTCTAGCGCTGTGTACATATTCAAAAGGAATTTTCCATACCAGTTAGGCACAGTATTCAGAGCACCTGTTACCACAACATGAAGAGCTTTTGACTTGATAATAACAGGCATTCACTTCACCAGATAGTTCTGGACCCAAATTTGCTGTCCTTCCATTGAAGTCTCCGTTAAGTAAAAGAAACACATCAGGAAATTCCAAAATTTTATCAGTAATAATATTTTCAAGCATACTGATGCCGTTATCTATACCAAAGAAGGAATAAAAAGGTGAATTTTTTGATGGTATATAAGTACAAAAATGCAAAACATCTTCGGGCAGACCCACAATTCATTTTGAAATTAGAAACATCATCGTAGTATTACACTCAGTATCCAATTCTTTTAACGTATTTTGATAATTCATTTTTGATTCGACTGTTACACGCTAAAGCGATGACTTCCTCGGTACGAGGTAAGTACAGTACTCTAGCTTGTAAGAGTCCGTTGTAGATCCTGTGGTAGGTGTTCGGCTTGCAGACGACAAAATACTCCAGGCGGTACTGAAACGAAGAGGATCCTTTATTTACAAACGTTGAAGAATATAGGAACAAAAAACAAACCACCGACCTTCAGGTTCAATAGGTCGTACAGGAACTCAATTGTACATGCAGCAGTAACTATTCTACTAGTGGCAGCTCTCTCGTCGACTAGACTCAAACTCAATGAAGACTCGAACACTTCTAGACTAGAACTCTTCAGCAAATCTCTCTCTCTCTCTCTCTCTCTCTCTCTCTCTCTCTCTCTCTCTCTCTCTCTCTCTCTCTCTCAAGATCTCATTCTTTTATATATCTTAAGATATTCTCGAACATACTCGGTTATTTTTTTTTTCTAGAATATTCTGCATATAAGTAATCTTACCAATGAAATCGTGACGAGCGTATGCGAATGTAATTCGGTCAGCTTCCACAACATTCTCGAACCTTCGGTAATACACTAGCCACTTACGGAAACCTGGTGAACATTCTAACATAATCTTGAATATTCCAGCGCATTATCAATCGATCCAAAAACATACTACTGAACAATTAGGCATACGTTAACTTTCAAAATGTTTTAAATAAATCAACAATAGCACTACACTGACCAAAAATACAAAGATCTTAAAGCGTAAATAAAAGGAGGCTTGCAACTCATTATTGCTATGACGTCTTTTGCTAAGGTTCCTACTCTCTTGTCTCCCTTTTAAATTGTAACATAGACAAAAATAATACCCCCCCCCCCCCTCCCCCCTGATCTTTTCCCTTGCACTGTAAACTGAGTCGCTGGTTTGCAAAACATTTTATAGTTATAAACACACCAGACTGAAAGTTTTCAACAAAAGGTTCAACGAGACATTTGAAATCAAATGACAACATAATCGATAAAACTGCGGTCCTTTAACTTCAACAAGCCATTCACGTTCCAGTGTGAATAAGACATGCCAGTTTTAGTATTATATATACACCATTCGCTCGACAGTCTCTCTCTCTCTCTCTCTCTCTCTCTCTCTCTCTCTCTCTCTCTCTCTCACACACACACACACACACACACACACACACACACACACACACACAGTGTGCATTTTTCTGTGTTCTCATTGATCCATTATTTCCACTCTCGCAAACAAAACTTCCCATCCGAAAAGATTCATTTGTGTCAGAGCGAACTGAGACCGAAACATCAACATCTGCATCTGTCTTATTACACTTGTTGAGATCACTAGTGTAGCTGTTCTGAATCTCATTAGAAAGTCCGCTCTGTGATGAAGTCGACCCAGTGACCAACTGACGACAGATGACAGGCGAGCTAACTCGGCCGCCGTGAGCACTGCCTTTCGACAGCAGCGGCAACACGACAGCAGTGTCACCCGCAGTGTCACGATCCAGTGAATCGTCCTGTTCAGCGCGCGAGAGCGGAGGGGTAGAATTTAAGCAATACGGTGACTTGACTTTATTTGTCCCTGTTAAGACATTTGAAACATTGTGGACAAAAGATAATCCCGGAGGATACATAGGGCTTACGCTGTTTTCAATATCAGGCCGACCGGATTGTTAAGCCATTGGTTTGAGCTTTTTATCTCCGTCCAGACAGAACCTTTCTCCATCTATGATCAAATGATCAAAGACGTTGGTGGCTCTTCTCTTCTATTTCTTAGCACTCTTCAAATGCAGGGCCAAGTTCCTTGGTATTTCTCTCACCCTTTCCGAAAAATCTTCACCAATGAAGAGATAGATAGATAGATAGATAGATAGAAAGATAGATAGATAGATATAGATAGATAGATAGAGAGAGAGAGAGAGAGAGAGAGAGAGAGAGAGAGAGACAGACAGACAGACAGACAGACAGACAGACAGACAGCGACAGAGATATCACACTCGCACACACATGCACACGCACGCACGCAAGCACGCACACATACACATAAACGCGCGCGTACATCCACACACACATAAACACACACTGACCTACGTGCATGTACGCGCTTCCTCTCGTTTAAACAATAAGAATAATAATGATGAATACTTATATAGCGCCTATTCTCGGCTAGAGACCAAGCTCTAAGCGCTTTACAATTAACACTCGTTTACACAACGGGCTGCCTACCTGGGTAGTGCCGACTGAAGAGCTGCCAGCTGGCGCTTCATTCAGTCGTTTCCCGTGTCATCCAGTCAATATCGTTCAATATCGTTCACTCAAATTCCTTACTTTCTTCATTCTTTCCATTTCTCACGCAGGGTGCATGCTATGTGTAACGTGTCATCCATACCAACGGCCAAACTGGCCTTCTCTCCCGAAAGTTGGTGATGGGATTTTACGTGTGTGCAAGATATTATGCGTGCGTTCACACACGGAACCTCGGTTTATAGTCTCATTCGAAGGACTGTATGGGAAATGGAGTCAGAACCAATGTCAACTCCGAGGGAAAAATCCCCCTGTACCGAAACGCCCCAGCAGAGATTCGAACCCGCAACCCCAGGATCACCAAGATTACGAGTCCGGCGCTCTACCAACTGAGCTATTCCGGCTCCCAAAACACACGACACACACACACACACACACACACACACACACACACACACACACACACACACACACACACACACACACACGAACAGGCGCGCTCACACGCGATCGACCAATGATTTCCATATGCTCACGCACGTGCTCACACACACACACACACACACACACACACACACACACACACACACACACACACACCCCCCCGCATGCGCGCATACACAAACATACACACACACACACACACACACACACACACACACACACACACACACACACACACACACACACACACACACACACACACACACACACACACACACACACACACACACACACACACACACACACACACACACACACACACACACACCACACCACACACACTAACACACACACGCACACATTTCAATAGTCATTTCTAGTCGTTTTTTTATGCCTCGGGATTTAATGGCTTGTAAAAACAGACTTTGAATCTACACAAAATAAGATATTGCATGTATCCGTCGAAAGATCTACAATGTAATTTAATGCCATAAGTACGGCTACAAGTTCAGCAGTAAAAAAAAATGGAATAATGTTTACCAATGTAGTATCGTTTTTCTGTTTTTAATGAGGGTATCACAAAAGCTGCACCAGTATTTCCATCATCAAGAACTGATCCATCGGTATATATCTTTAGGTAGTCTGTATACTTACTTTCCAAGTGGGAATCAACTAAACATTTTAATAGATTAGGAGAATGTTTTTTTGATAAATCTGTGTGATTAATGTCAAATATTGGTTGATTTTGTTCCCATTCTGGAAGTGGAGAAAATGAAGGTTTAATTGCAACATTTTTCCCGTTCAGCTCTGTATTACAGATAATATCTGAGGCAAATGTGTTAATGGACTTCAATGACTGTATTGTTCTAGCTCTTTTTGCAAAGTCGGTTTCTGAATTAAGATTTGTTTTCTTTTTGTGAAAATGTTTCATAAGCAGAAGTTTTAAGGATAAATTTCGCAGCTGAGGCTTTTCTTTGTTCATCGAGGGGTAGAATACCTGCTTCTGTGTAAGTTCCTAAAATTGACACGTGTATTGGTACACCCAGAGCAAGTTTGTAAGCTTTGGAATCTATGCTCTGCAGTTTCTTTAACAAGTGCGCTGGAGCGCTGAAAAAAGCCTCCTGGCCATACGTCAGCCGTGAAAAGTCTCTAAAGGGTACCAGTATTACCTTTTGCTGGATTCCTTCTCACTCCGGAATCACTCCAAACGAGTTGGCAGATCATGCGGCTAAAAGGGCAGCAAAAAATATAGAAGGATCACAGCTTCTCGACATTCGACTAGATCTGCATGAATTTAACCAGCGCATAGTAAAAGTGTCTCAAAATCAGGTTGCTGAACTGCACAAAAAAAAAACCAAATAGTCAGTATTACCAGCACTGTGTACAAGTAAAGAATGCAGCGAATCCGAAATCCTTTTCAAACAATTTATCTGTAAGCATTCCAGACATGTTACTAGTTTGATGTATAGGTTCTGATTAAGTGCTTTTAGAACAAAGTATTCTAAAAATATACATTGCCTATGTGGCGAACAAATTTACTGTAAACCACTTACTTCTTCACTGCCCAGGAGTTAGGCATTTCGTTCCAAAGAAAAAGTTAGCAGATCAGTTGTCAGCCAGTGCACCATTATCCACTGAAAAAATTTTAAATAATCACTCATTACTTTGCGTGTTCTCCGAAAATTTTAATTCCGTCCCACTTGGTATCTATCTCTGATGTACTTCAAACTAAAATTGTTGTGTTGTACAACATTGATATAAAAGAGTTACGATTATATGATATATATGATTGTCCCCCCACCCCCACCCTCCTACTTCCCTCCTCTATTCCGTCCTCCTTTCCACCCTGATGCCCCCCATTCCCACCCGCAAAACTTCTCCTCCCCCACCCCTCCCCCTGCATTATGCTCCAGTCCTACTCAACTAGTTTCATTTGATATACTTTAATACCCCCGATCAACATACACTAAAGGCTAGAAAAACGACCAGGATAAGTAAATATTTACCTATCTTACCACCCATCCCAACCTTCCCCTCTTGTCCCTAACACAGTCCTCTCTCTCTCTCTCGCACACAGAGGCACAGGCACACACACAACGCATACACACTCATACGCACGCTCTCTCTCTCTCTCTCTCTCTCTCTCTCTCTCTCTCTCTCTCTCTCTCTCACACACACACACACACAATCACACACACACACACACACACACACACACACACACACACACACACACACACACACACACACGTTTTTTTTTTTTTTTTTTTTCCCCCGTCTAATAACACTTATAGTGAATAGACGTTAAACTAAGGAACTAACTAACACACACACACACACACATACGCGATGAGCCAAAGACTCCTATACACTCACGCATTCACTCACACACTCACACACTCACACACTCACACACACACACACACATACACGCGCGCGCGCGCGCGCGCGCGCGAGCATACACAGTCATATGCATGTACACTAACACACAATCGAGCGCGCGTGCAAATGCACACACACACACACACACACACACACACACACTCTCTCTCTCTCTCTCTCTCTCTCTCTCTCTCTCTCTTTTCCTTTTCAGTCGGTCGTCCTATTGTCTCCATGAATCAAAAGTTGCAAGTTCACAGAAGATCCAAACGTGTCGAGACACCGTTCACGTCTCCTGAAAAACTGCATTTCTTTTAACATCCGGCTGACGCTGCACAGGTCACTTGAAGCCATAGCTGACAGTGACAACACACGGGGAACTTCATACCGCTTATTCTTGCAGTTACGGTGCCAGATCATCTATAGGAGATACTATACAGCCTTGGTCCTTCAGTTACTGTGCCAGGTCATCCGTAGGAGACACTATACAGCCTTGGTTTTTCAGTTACGGTGCCAGGTCATCCGTAGGAGACACTATACAGCCTTGGTTTTTCAGTTACTGTGCCAGATCATCCGTAGGAGACACTATACAGCCTTGGTTTTTCAGTTACGGTGCCAGATCATCTGTAGGAGATACTATACGGCCTTGGTTTTTCAGTTACGGTGCCAGGTCATCCGTAGGAGACACTATACGGCCTTGATCCTCCGTGTTTCCACTGTTGATGGGTTAGTTTGACATTTTCACTCTCTGTGTGGTTGACTGTGTAGAAAAATAAGTGTCTCTTGGTCAGTGTCATAAAGCAACATGGAGGACATGATGTGTGGTAACCGGATGTAAATTACATGTATAGCTTTGGGGAGCAGCTGAAAGCTACAGTTAGAATCTTATGGTTTTATTTTTCTGTTTATTTGAAAGCATATTCTTTTACTGAGTTATGTTATAATGATAACAACATAATGATGATACAATAATACTAATAATGAGATCAACAACAGAAGCCGGAATAGCTCAGTTGGTAGAGCGCCTGACTCGTAATCTTGGTGATCCTGGGGTTGCGGGTTCGAACCTCCGCCGGGGCGTTTCGGTACAGGGGGATTTTTCCCTCGGAGTTAACATTGGTTCTGACTCCATTTCCCATACAGTCCTTCGAATGAGACTATAAACCGAGGTTCCGTGTGTGAACGCACGCATAACATCTTGCACACACGTAAAATCCCATCACCAACATTCGGAAGAGAAGGCCAGTTTGGCCGTTGGTATGGATGACACGTTACACATAGCATGCACCCTGAGTGAGAAATGGAAAGAATGAAGAAAGTAAGGAAAATGAGTGATCGATATTGAACGATACTGACTGGATGACACGGGAAACGACTGAATGAAGCGCCAGCTGGCAGCCCTTCAGTCGGCACTACCCAGGTAGGCAGCCCGTTGTGTAAACAAGTGTTGATTGTAAAGCGCTTAGAGAGCTTGGTCTCTAGCCGAGAACAGGCGCTATATAAGTATTCATTATTATTATTATTAACAACAGTGACAATACCTTTGTTAATGATGAGAATAATCATAATAAAAATAATAGTAGTAATGATGATAGTGAGGAGGAGGAGGAGGAGGAGGACGACGACGATAGTGATGTTGAGAATGACGATGACGATGACGATGATGATGATGATGATGATGATAGTCTTCAAACAGTGCTTTCTCCATTATTTAAAGTACTGATGTTAACACTAGAATGGTCACTCAGATTCTATTTCAGGCACAAACACGCATCCACCCAACCCTACCCTATTTAAACACACTGTATGCACACATACACGCACAAGCGTGCACGAGCATGCGCGCACAAACACACACACCATGTACACACACACACACACACACACACACACACACACACACACACACACATTTCATATGTGCATTACTCACGGATGGACGCAGGTATACACACTACGTGCATACACACATATCCACAGACAACGGATGGCGAGGTCACACAGAGGTGTACGTAGTAAATTACACAATAAGTGCAGTAACAAAAATGAGAACAGTTCTCTCCCCATCCATTTCTTCCCCCTAGCACCCCCCCCCCCCAATCACCACCCCCCCTCCGCCCCTCGCCCCCTCCTTCCCCTCCCCACCCCTGTTCCCACATTACCTGTATAATCTCGAGTTCTCTCTCGCTCTGTCTCTGCCTCTCTCTTTGTCTCTCTCATACACACATACACACACATAACTCCACACCATACACACACATACATACACACGCGCACGCGCGCGCACACTTAGGCACGCACGCGTGTGTGTGTGCGCGCACTCACACACACACACACACACACACACACACACACACACACACACACACACATACACACGCGTGTGCCCTTAGCACAAACAGCAAGCACCGTATCCTTACATCAGCCCGAGCAAAACATTTTCTTTTATTTTCGGCACCTTTCCATGACCTCGTCAAGATTAATTTCAATTCATGAACATGTACACATCAATCTGTAGACATTCATTTCATGCTCAACAGATGGATACATGCGTAAAAAAACACATGCACACATCTCTGCGTGCAGTCAGAGTCCACCTGGTAATATTAAGAGAGGGCTCTGCTGTACGAGTCTCTTTCCAGATACCATTCTCTCTCTCCCACCCCCAACCCCCTCCACCCAATCCCTGCACCTTCTCCTTTCCTTTCCCTATTTACATACACACAGACACACAGCCGTCCGAAAATAAAATGAATCAATGGCAGAATGATTTTCACCGTGGTGCGCCGCTATCACTGTCGCAGCTTCGAGTTCCCCTTACACTGTCGCGCAGGGCCACAGACACAACAACTGCAGGGCTTTTCAAACGACGCAGTCGGCCCATCACACTGTGTTTTCCATTGAAATAGGGCTGCCTCTATACTGTAATATTCAGTGAGCCCAATCGAAACGAAGGAAGTGTTCTCCCCCCCCCTCTCTCTCTCTCTCTCTCTCTCTCTCTCTCTCTGACTGTTTGCGAACTGAAAGTTGACAATTCACCAGTTGGAAAAATCCGGTTTGTAAGAAAAGTTTGCCCTTCACAAAGAGGAGACTGTTGTTTTTAATGGGTGGCGCTAGTGACAGTGTCTGGGTAATTTGAAGTTCTGGCTGACATTGATAAAACATTGTAAGAATTATTTTCGCATTTCGTTTCACGTTTCCAAACGAATTCACCGAAAAGATACAGCATTTAGTTCATTATCATGTTCTTGTTCACTTTTTTTTCTGATAATTCTCCTTTGCTACAGTTAACTGGGGAAAATGTTTTCTTATTTGCTTTTTTATGATGATTCCTCCAGACTACAGCAAACTGGGGAAAAAAAATGAGATTTTCCACAAGCGGTAGGCCTAGCAAAGACACACATAACAACCCGGATGCTAAGCTACAATGCAGTGAAGAGCAGACCAACAGTGTTTGAAGGTCGTGTCCAGAGATACAGATACTGTAAAACTCTTAAGTATTCTCTGTTACACTCGAAACTGCATGTTGTGTTTGTCAGAGAATGGGACCTTATTAAAACCAAGATATTGTACAGTCGAGCCCTTGAGGGTAGAATGTCTGATTTTAAAATAGTTGCAATGGTTTTAGGTTTTCCTAATGCAGGCACAGTCTACCATATATACGTAATGGCTTAAACCAGAACCCAGCTGCCTTTCTCTTAGTGTTAATAGCACAGAGGTTCACACACACACACACACACACACACACACACACACACACACACACACACACACACACACACACACACACGCCAGCAATATGAGAAAATTAATCAGATGGTTGATGTATGAGGGACGTTCGTGGATTTCTTTGGCTCACCTACAGAGGATTTGTGCCACAATGGCATGAAAGCTGTGTGAAGGTCAACGACAATTACATAAAATACATCAGTTTCTGTGTTGTCTGACCTCTCTCTGTCTCACTACCTGTCTGTCTGTCTGTCTGTCTGTCCTGTCTGTCTGTCTGTCTGCCTGCCTGTCTGTCTGTGTCTGTCTGTGTCTGTGTCTGTGTCTGTCTGTCTGTCTGTCTGTCTGTCTGTCTGTCTGTCTGTCTCTCTCTCTCTCTCTCTCTCTCTCTCTCTCTCTCTCTCTCTCTCTCTCTCTCTCTTTCCATGTCTCTCACTTAGATTCGAAAATACCATTTTTCTTTTTTGCTTGGACCCTTACTGTCCTTTCCAACTGACATACAACAAATGCTAACCCAAGTAAATGTCCTGTACCTAAACATAATACATACATGAAACTGAGTAAATGTCTGATGTCTTTATTGCTTATTTTCCAGATTCTCTCTACTCTGAAGAATGGCACACAGAACAGTTGTAGTTTAAAATATGATCTCGTTTGGTTTTTGTCTGTGAAAAACAAAACCTGGTACATTTGGAGCAGTAAAGTGGAAGTGGTTGCATTTTCTTTGATTTCAGTTTAGGATAGCTTGCTGAAGATCAGACCCTGACTGTAGAAGGTGCTGGCACTGGAACTGACTCTACACAAGGACAACGTTTTTTATTTAATAGCAGAATGCACAGCTGTATTCCATTGTGGGATAACGTTGATCTGAATGTACTGGGAGATCGCTCAGCCCGTGGTTGACACTGATTCACCTCTGTGTGTGCTGTGCCAAACTCGTGCCTGCCCAAAGTGTTAAAAATGGACTGAATGAGACATTGTTGTTTTACCCCCCATTTCTTCACTATGACTACTAATCTATGTTACCAACAGAAAAAGGACTGTCGAAGTTTTTGAATTGGAAAATTGATGCTTCTTCTATTCCTCATCATTATTCATAGAAATCAACCCAGCAGCCCAGTTTCATCATGGCCACAGGAGGAAGCAGTGGATCTCTGACTTCAGACAAACGAGAACCTCTGACCTGTGCTCTTTCTCAGGACATCTTCAGGGAATCTAAACTCTCTTACCGTGCTCCCACACGTCCTGCCAGAAATGTCTGGAAGACCTCATCCAGCAGCATTCTGGCGGGCCGTTTCCTTGTCCTTCTTGTCGTAAAGACATCGAGGTTCCGACACAAGGAGCATCAGACTTTCAGACCAACTTCTACATCGACGAGGAGGAGCTGGAGAGAGCCAGAAATGACACGGTCTGCTCCATCCATGTGAGCAAGCAGCTGATAATATTTTGTGTGGAATGTGACGTACTGGTCTGTATGGACTGTATACTGGATGTTCATCTTCATCATAACATACAGAGTCTTCAAGACGCCAAAAAAGATGCTGAAGAGGAGCTATCCAAAGACATTGTTAGATTGATGAAAATGAAAAAAAAAAGACATTAAGAAGAACGCAGCTGTGTGGAGAACCAACCGAGAGGAATTCAAAGGTAAAAAAGCTGTCATTGAAAGCAAGATCAGACGTCGTCATAGTGTACTTGTGTCTGAGGCAGATAAATATCTGAAAGAAGCTCTGGATTCTCTGGAAGAAAGCCTGCTCTGAAACACAGAAAACACGCTGTCCACAGAAGTGCAGACTGCTCAAAGTAACATAAAACAACTTGATCGCCTCCAGCGGAAGATATATGCTGTGGTTCAAAACGGGGAGCCATGGGAAGTGGTCAACCTGGCCAAGGAAGTAAGGACAGGGTGTGGAAGTGAGGAGAACGTGAAGAAGATGGAGATGAAGCCACTGCAGAACGTCTCTCGGCCAGTTCACCGTGCTGACATCCCAGCAGACGACGCCATGTTTGTGAGCATGAAGAAGTTCATCGGCACTGGAGAACTGAGGACATACGATTACGTGAAACCTGAAGTCCACATCAAAGAGGAAACTGAGTGTGGTGAGCATGCTGATTCTGTAGTTTTCTGTGTTTGTCCAGCATATAATACACAATTTGTTTCATTCGAACCTTCATATAAAGACACAGACCCATGTGTGATAAAGATTTCAGCTGAGGGTAAACTGCTTCCAGTCAAGCAGAAGAAGGGACCTCACAGCCTCAAGAGCAGAGTGGCAGATGCAAGCACTCTTATTCCATATTCAGACAAACAATACCGACACACGTTTGTAAAGAGTAGCGGTTCAGAAAAGATTCTTGGTCTGACATCTACAGGACTGAAGGAAGCATATATCCTTCAGTGAACGTTGTAAATGAGAAACCATTTATCACAGAAAGAGAAATTCTGTTCTCCATTGCCTGCGGTCCTCACCGTGCTGTTGACGTGAACTCCACAGGACAGCTCTATGCTGTGGTGGAGGACCCCACAGATGGTGGCACAACACGACAGGTGAAGTTATTCCAACGACGTTGGAGAGCTGCTATTGACACCTACCTGTCTCCCCTCACCCCTTGTCAGCCTGCTGATGTCTGCTTCGTCTCTTTGGGAGGAGAAGAGGTGAGAGAGAGAGAGAGAGAGGAGAGAGAGAGAGAGAGAGAGAGAGAGAGAGAGAGAGAGAGGAGAGAGAGAGAGAGAGGAGAGAGAGAGAGAGAGAGAGAGAGAGAGAGAGAGAGGAGAGGATAGAGAGAGAGAGGGGAGGGGAGAGAGAGAGAGGAGGTGAAGAGAGAGAGAGAGAGAGAGAGGAGAGAGAGAGAGAGACGAGACACAGAGACAGAGGTGGTAGTGGGGGGGAAAGGAGGTGAGACACAGAGAGACAGAGAGACACACACACAGAGAGTACGAGACGCGCGAGCGCGAGACAAGCGCGCACACACACACACACACACACACACACACACACACACACACGCGCGCGCGCGCGCGCAAATGCGCAAGCGCGCAAGCTCACACACACACACACACACACACACACACACACACACACACGCGCGCGCGCGCGCGCGCACACACATCACACACACTCACGCACGCACGCATGCACGCGTACACACGCATGCGCGCGCGCGCGCGCGCGCACACACACACACACACACACACACACACACACACACACACACACACACACACACACGTATACACACGAACAAACGTGCACATACACGCACGCACATACACACATACACATATATACACACACACTAAACTGCCACACACACACACACACACACACACACACACACACACACACACATATATACACACACACACGACTCTCACGCACACATGCGCACACACACACACACACACACACACACACACACACACACACACACACACACACACACACACACACACACACACGCGCATACAAACAAACACAAACACACGCATACTCACATAAACACACGCACACCCGCACGCGCGCACGCACGCATGCGCGTCTACATACACATTCTCAAGTTATTGTAATGATGACTTAACAAATTTGATCTTTTAATGTTAGATTTTTAGATATATTGGTGGTACAGGAATGTCAGTATTTTAATTCTGATTCCAAAAGATTGTCTGTGACATGTCTACTTGTACAATCAAATATTTTCCCCCTGTTTTTCCTGACTAGAGGGGTGTGGTGTTTCCAAAACAGCTCAGACATTTTCGTCATGTGTGTACAAATTTGAGTTCCTAAAGCGATAATGAAACACACATGAAACGTAAAGTGGGACGGCCTAGCCGATTGGATACATCGTTTTCCTGAACATCTCACACAATTAAATGGCGTCCCTCTCAAAGTCAAGTCAAAGTGAAAATCACTTTATTAATAAACAAAAACGAGAAGTCAAGACTAGGTTCAACAGGTGAAATACACTCACCAGGGGACAGTACATGAAATAATCCATGAACCATTCTCTAAACAAACTGACCTTGCACTGCACCCCCCCATCACCCAACCTGCACACATACATTCCAAGATCGTTGACAGCACTATGATGCTGGCATTGTGGGTTTAAAAGAAGACTGGAGAGCCACACTGGACGTTCTGTTGCCCAGTTCAGATCTGTCCTTGGAAAGAACCTTCTTGTGTCACCAGGTGCTGCTCATTGCGGATGAGATGAACGACGCCATCCACGTGGTCAAGGTGAAGGACGAGCGTTTGACCTTCTCCCGTTTCCTGGCCCCTGGCTGTCCTGTGCTGGTGCAGCCCACGGCTCTGAACAGGGACCCCCGGGGACGTCTGTGGGTGGGCTGCAGAGGGGGGAGACTCCTCACCATGGAACCTGTGTCTTGGGTAGATTCTTATGTTGGCTATGAAGATGATGAGGAATTTGATTATCATTATGATTATGAAGATTATGATGAGTTATGGTGATGATGATGATTAGATATCTGTGGGTAGGCTGCAGAAGGGAGATACTTCTTACTATGGAACCTGTGCCTTAGGTAGTTTCTGATGATGATGATAATGATGAGGATGATGATGATGAGGAGGATGATGACGATAGTGATGATGACGACGACGACGACAATAAGGGATCTGTGGGTGGGCTGCAGAGGGGGGAGACTCCCTAACATGGAACCTGTGTCTAACGCTGCTGCTGCTACCGCCACCTCAGCTGCAGCCACTGGGTCTCAGTGGTGCCAGTGATAAGCAACGTCTGAGATTTAGCTCTGTTTTCATTCACACTGAAAGCCTGGGAACCTGTCTTAACGTTTTCAACCGCTGGCTAATGATACATTGACGTAAATGTAAATGTGATATGCGATGGGTGGATGGAGAGCAAGGGGATGGGGGGGGGGGGGGGGGGGGGTGGGGAGGAGGAGGGGGGGGGTAGTAAGGCACGTGTAAACAGTATTCATGATGTGGTTTTGCGTCGTTTTGCACGGCCAACAGGACTGGACAGTGTTGATGATACAGATTTAGTCAACAGCAAGGCTCACATGGAAGATCACGTGATGGCGACTGACCTTGATAGCTTTTTTTGTTTGTGTGTTTGCTATTAAAAAACGAGATGAGAGAGGGCGGAAAATGAAGCACATTTCAAAAGGAAAGGGTACTAGTTCCGCCAGACGATAGAAAACAGATTGCAGGACAAAGCACAAGGCATTTCCACCTCTTGTTTGTTTTGTTTTAATGAACGATCTTAAATCAAGCCAACACTGATTGAATATAGAATTAGTTTATCTGTGAGAGAGAAAAGAGGGGAAACATTTTCCCCCCAAATCACACTATATTTCCTGTCAAGACTATTCTTGACATCTATGAATATAACACGACGGAAAAGGTCCCAGAAGTTTGTGTAATGGAAACTGAGACTTGTCTGTGATATATTTCTGGTTGGAGGGGATTTTGGACTGTGGTTATTGCTATTCTTATTGTCTATGATAGTTATTGGCGGCCTTGACAAAGCACGAATGAAACGGATTTTTTGTTCAATATATTTGGTTATGAAATACTAAGTTTGCAAGTTTGACCCAACTACCATGAAAATAACCACGTGTGTGTGTGTGTGTGTGTGTGTGTGTGTGTGTGTGTGTGTGTGTGTGTGTGTGTGTGTGTGTCTCTGTGTGTGTGTGTGTGTGTGTGTATTGTCAGTACAACAATATGTTAATCTGACAGTAAATGGTTTCAGTCAGTCAGTGTGTGTGTGTGTGTGTGTGTGTGTGTGTGTGTGTGTGTGTGTGTGTGTGTGTGTGTGTGTGTGAAAACCAAGGACCAAATACAAAACTGTAAAAAAAAAAAAAGTTTTATGAGAATTGTGCAAAAAATGGATTCTCTGTAGTGAGAGATGTTGATACTGTTGTCCTTGTAGCGTTGTTTTTGTTCATATTGTAAAACAAAACTTTTATAAATCACAGTACTAATGGTTAAGATGCTGTGACTGAAAATTCTCAAACTTGAGTTTTGAAGACATTGTTGAAGATGGCATGTTTTTACTGGTGCTGCATGGAAGTTTTAAGATACTTTGCAAACATTTTCGAGCTGTTTCAGGTTTTGTTACATTTCTTATTTTTCCTGTACGAGGGTAACGAATATAACTATAATCGGTATGGGTATTTTGTTCTGGTTATGTATCGTTATTTTCATCACTAATGATTTGTTTCTCCTTTATTTACTAAGGTCGTCGTCAACATTATCAGAGATGGTCATGATATGTGTTTGCATCGCACCAGTAACTCTTTCATATCTTCTAGGCCTAAATGTATGTTTATAGACGTTTTAAATAAATGCTTAAGTGATTTACGCACAGGCGACATATTAATTCTGAAAGTATCTGAGAGTCCAAAAAATCTCTTTTTGAAAATGCCAGCAACCCCCAGAAAGTGTTTTTTAGAATATTTCATTGATTCTGACTGGCTACACTAGTTCAATATCCTCAAACTTTCTAGGATATTCCATGAATTTTGAGCGACTGTGTGCTACGTCACGATTCTCTGATTTCCTATTTTGTCAACTGGCAAAGAGGGCCTATGTATACGTTGGAGTCGAAGGACCTGTCCCCCTTTGAGACCATTGAATCACATGAAGACTGAATTGGTGAACCCTCAGTTAGAAAGGATTAGTAAACAGTAAATAATGAACACGTGCTCATGCTCCCATAACTCCAAACCAATGCTGCTTACGACACCGAATCGCCTAGCAGAAATGACAACACTGGACACACAGAACGTACAAGGAAACATCCCCAATATAGAATTTCCAAGCTTGCCCATATACTTCTACCTCATATATCTACACAATGACCGGAGAAATGAACAAACACACATCAATGTTTATTCAAAGTGGCACAGTCTTTTTCATCTTGAATACAGTCAAATAAACACTCGGACAAACAGGACCAAAATATTCATGCAGGTAGCCTCAATTTGATTGACATGAAAGGAAATCTTAAATGAAGCAGGGAACAGTCAGCAGTAAACAATAAACAAGTAGGATCTCTTGCTCCCTTGATGAAATAGATACACGCCCATACCTTGTACTCTAAACGAATGCTGCTTACAACGCCGAATCGCCTATCAGAAATCACATCACAGAGCACATAGAACAAACAAGGAAACACCCCCCCAAAAAAAAACTCGTGACCATAAACGTGTGAACAGAGGCCGCTGTTCTCTGTGTGGATGGGGTTCAAGGAGAGGTCAGAACCAGCTGTCATTCACCTCAGTGAACGATCTCCATCAACTGAAGTGTCATCACAGAACAGGAGTTGGATTCTTCGCCCAGACAGTGGTGATGTCATTTCTGGCTTTGCGCGTGAGTTATCAGGTCAACACGTAACCCATTCAATAGAAAATGGGAAGGAACACTACGAATGGCAGCAGTACATTGTGGCTGGTTGCTGTGAGGGCTTTAATTCACGTGCAGGAAACGACACTGAGAATGACAGCAGTACATTGTGGTTGGTTGATGTGAGGGCTTTAATTCACGTGCAGGAAACGACACTGAGAATGACAGCAGTGCATTGTGGTTGGTTGCTGTGAGGGCTTTAATTCACGTGCAGGAAACGACACTGAGAATGACGGCTCTACTCTGCAGTTGCTGTGAATGAAATGTGGGGGCTTTGATTCAAAAGCAGGAAAGGACACAAGGGATGACAGGGACACTGAGAATGACGACACTACACTATTGGTTGTTGTCACAGAACCATAGAAAGCCTGAATTTATGCGCAGGTGAACGTAATGAGATTGATTGTGTGTACATTATTGATCCGTTTATTTCTGGGACTATAGCAGATAATTTGATGGATTTGTTTGATTGATTGATTGATTACTTGTTTGATACTATATCATTAATGGATTTATTTGATGGATTGATTACTTGATTAATTGATTGAATAATTGATCATGTTCTGGTACTCCATCATAATTCAGTGAATTGCTTAGGTGATTGATTGGTCGTTTGATTCATTGATTCGATTATTTTCCCCTTCACTGAGCGCTCTTGTTGTTTTGTTTGTTTTGTTTTAATTAGACACGTTTCATATATGCGGGAGGATCTTCTCGATGATGGATAGTTTTTGTTTGTTTGTTTGTTTGCTTGTTTGTTTATATGGAAATACTACTCAGAGCAGGTAAGCAGGATCCAATAGTGAGCCTGATGAGCTTTAAACAGAGCGAAACAGCTATGGTTGCTGGCCCTGCTAGCTTTCCCTTTAGAGAAAGCATAAACCAACAGAGCACACTCGATGTTGCCTGCCCCCTTTCCCTTAGATGCCAGTGTCTCTTAAAGTTATGTACTGGAACCTGGACAGATTTGATCTTTGTCTAAATTAAAGACGTATGGACGCAACTATATATATATATATATATATATATATATATATATATATATATATGTGTGTGTGTGTGTGTGTGTGTGTGTGTGTGTGTGTGTGTGTGTGTGTGTATCGTATTATATATATATATATATATATATATCATATTATATATGATATATATACACCTAAATTCTGCCCTACTCCTCGCTCACTGGACAAACAACAACTGGACTTGAATGTTGAAGAGGGATGCAGACGAGTACGACTACAAGAATACTTTTACAATGATGAATCAGACGCTGAGGACTCTGAAGCCCCTAAATTCTACAAACCAACAGGATGGTGTCCACCCTGAGGAAGTGATCGCTCTCTAGACAGCTTCTGCCAGATACTACAGAGTCGTGCTCACTTGTTCACAAGCTCAAGGGCTCCAAGAGATAACCTGAAACAGGAAGAAAGACAAGCCCTGAAAGAGCTCAAAGAAACGGTGCACAGCCGGAAAATACGTATCACAGAGGCAGATAAGGGAGGCAAAGTAGTCGTACAAAACGTACAGGATTATATGGATGAGGCACACAGGCAACAGCAATCGAAATCACCACACAAAGCTGTCTAAAGATCCAACTCGTGAAATCGCCAAAAAAAATCCAACCAAATTTTGAAAGATATATATAACAAAGGATACACCAGTAAAACCACGTTGAAATGGGCAGAGACAGAGCCTTCTCGGGTTACATGTCACAGATTCTATACCCTGCCCAAGATACACAAACATCCATTTAAACCTCCAGGAAGACCGATCGTCTCAGGAATAAACGACCATCGGAAAAAAATCTCCAAGCTGGTAGACAGCTGGCTACAACCTTTTGTCACCAACCTTCCAACTATATAGTCAGGATTCCACGCACATGCTCCGCATTATACAACAGTGGAATCTAGCATATGGGCCTTTCCATCAGGACACGAGGTTGGTGACAATCGATGTTGTTGGCCTGTACACCAACATTCTTCATGATGATCTCAAAACAGCACTACACCACTTCCTGGGCAACCACTGCAATACCGATATCCCACCAGCCACTGAAGTTGTCCGAATGGCAGACCATGTGCTAAAGCATAATGTATTTCGCTTTGATGAAAACGTATACCACCAAATCTTTGGCACAGCGATGGGCACCCCACTTGCCCCCTGCAGTTGCGAATCTGTTCATGGCGTGGCTGGAACAGCAATTACTAGCCTCCAGTCCTGTTTCTATTCCTGATCAGTTATGGAAACGTTTAATAGATGACATTTTTGTCTTGT
>JADBJO010004125.1:25000-32500 GCA_016801955.1 Conus betulinus | reverse complement strand
AATAAAATTCAGAAAGAAAAGGGGTACGTTAACTCCAGTGACACATACAAACAGATTATAGGACGAAACACAATGCATTTCGACCTCTTGGGTCTTCTTCGGGCAAAAACAAACATTTAGGACAGTGAAAACGAAGAAACCTATAAAACTAGAAAACTTATAAAGATAAGTGGTTTCTCGTTCTTCGTTTTTACTGTCATAGATGTTGTTTGTTTCGAAATGCATGGTGTTTAGTCCTGTGCTCTGTTTGTCTGTGTCCTTGGCGGTAACTAATCCCTTTTCTTTCCAAATTTTGCTTCATTTTCCGCCCTCGGTCGCTTCGTTTCGAACTTAACGTAATAATTAGCTACAGACTTTTTTTCTTCTGTTTGGTTTTCATTATTATTATCATCATTATCATCATTATCATTATTATCATTGATGGAAGTAGTAGTAGTAGTAGTAGTAGTAGTAGTAGTAGTAGTAGTAGTAGTAGTAGTAGTAGTTATCATGATTGTTGGTTTGGGTATCCATGCAAACCATGTAAACTCGGCTTGTTTGCTTTGTTCTAAAAAGCTGAAAGTGAAGACGTGTACTTAAGGAAGGAAAACAATATTTGTGCTGCATTGTCCTTCAATGTTTGCTGGTTCTCTCCCCCTTCATGCCATCTAAGTAGCATTACTCCCACTTCAATCCTTCTGTCTGGCTCCGCCGTATGTCGTCAGGAGGCAACCCAAGACAAGAGACACTGCTCTAATGATGAGTCGCTTTGGTGGTGTTCAGCAAGACACGTCCTGAATCCAGATATACACAGGACCCCATGTATGAAGTGTCCCACTGACATCCATACTTCTTCAGTCTCAGACCCAGTGGGAGTGAGGGACCCCTCCACAGGGCGTCACCATCTCCATGACATGACAGTGCTCATGAACTGACTGACACTGACTTCTCTGACACAGGGTGTCACCATCTCCATGACATGACAGTGCTCATGAACTGGCTGACACTGACTTCTCTGACACAGGGTGTCACCATCTCCATGACATGATGGTGCTCATGAACTTGCTGACACTGACTTCTCTGACACAGGGTGTCACCATCTCCATGACATGATGGTGCTCATGAACTTGCTGACACTGACTTCTCTGACGCAGGTTGTCACCATCTCCATGACATGACGGTGCTCATGAACTTGCTGACACTGACTTCTCTGACACAGGGCGTCACCATCTCCATGACATGACAGTGCTCATGAACTAGCTGACACTGACTTCTCTGACACAGGGTGTCACCATCTCCATGACATGACAGTGTTCATGAACTTGCTGACACTGACTTCTCTGACACAGGTTGTCACCATCTCCATGACATGACAGTGCTCATGAACTTGCTGACACTGACTTCTCTGACACAGTGTGTCACCATCTCCATGACATGACAGTGCTCATGAACTTGCTGACACTGACGTCTCTGACACAGGGTGTCACCATCTCCATGACATGACAGTGCTCATGAACTTGCTGACACTGACTTCTCTGACACAGGGTGTCACCATCTCCATGACATGATATGACAGTACTCATGAACTTGCTGACACTGACTTCTCTGACACAGGGCGTCACCATCTCCATGACATGACAGTGCTCATGAACTTGCTGACACTGACTTCTCTGACACAAACTCCCCACAGCCACATTGAGTTCACCACAAAAGCAGGGCATGAGGGGCCACAGAGCTTGAGACTTCTTTTCAATCATGATTGATAAGATGTGTGGATGATGCTGGGGAGTGACATGTCGCGGTATAACAAGACTGTTCTGTGCACTTTCCTTCATAGTATTCTGGGATCATCCAAGCCCGAGAGAAACACACACCTGCAGAGTTGGTCGTGAAATTTATCCGACTGTGTTCTAGGCACGTTCACGAAGTGGATTAATGTCCACTTTTAGTTTCAGTCTTCCTTCTAGAGCCGTCAGAACACTCCAAAAACAGCTCTGGATGGGAGCCAGCCAGGACTGGATAAAACCAACAAATATCTGCCAAAGGAGAAATTCGAACCCATGTCCTCCTCGACACTACTAACCGTCCCACAGTGGATGTAATTTGCTCTGTTTTAGAATCTCTAAATCTGTTGTTGACTGTGAGCTTACTGTGTATAAATGAACTGCTTTTTTTAAGCAGTCCAGACAGAACATTTCTGTTCAAATTACAATATTAATAACAGTATCTTTTCACTTCTACCCTCCCTCCATATGACCTGTTGCACTTGATTTGTAGGGGCTCCAAGCTTTTAGAACTGTTCTTTTCATTATCATCGTAAATTTATGAATATCGTTTTTTTTTTTTTAATCTATCTTCTTCGTGCGAATACCTGTAAATCTTTATGTGAATAAACAGAAAGCGAATGAACTGAAGTACCTGATGTGTTGTTTCCTTTGAAAATGTGGAAAGTGTGCTAGCACAGTTATGTGTGTATACAGTTATGAAATATTATCGAGAGAGAGAGAGAGAGAGAGAGAGAGAGAGAGAGAGAGAGAGAGAGAGAGAGAGAGAGAGAGAGAGAGAGAGAGAGAGTTTTTAAATGAGGAAAAGCGCTGACTTCAACCAAAAGACTGGAAAATGTATTTTTCTTCAACGTTTCATTTGCCGGATCGTAACAAGACATTGTTAATGCTCTCTTTCTCTCTCTCTCTCCTCTCTCTCTCTCTCTCTCTCTCTCTTTCTCTCTCTGTCACACACACACACACACACACACACACACACACACACACACACACACACACACACACACACACACACACACACACAACACACACCACACCCCCCCCCCACACACACACACACACACATGTAGACACGCTAGCACACAAACACACACACGCGCGCGCACGTTTGTAAATTGGGGGTTTTGAGGACTAAAATCATATACCCTGGTTTTGAGGACTCTTCATGATTAGTTTAGAGCAATCTCTCTCTCTCTCTCTCTCTCTCTCTCTCTCTCTCTCTCTCTCTGTCTTTCTCTCTCTCTCTCTCTCTCACACACACACACACACACACACACACACACACACACACACACACAGAGAGAGAGAGAGAGAGAGAGAGAGAGAGAGAGAGAGAGAGAGAGAGAGATTTGTAAATTGATTTTGAGGGACTTTAATCATACACCCTTCATACTTAGTTTAGAACAATTGAACAGTTTATTTGTCAACTGCCCTCCCAATTCCAAATATCAAAAAAAATTTCATGGTACATCTAAAATTGTGAAGTAACTATTTCATGCTGAAATTCATGACACACATGTGTCTATCTTTTACAGTGATACTGAGGACTATCTGTATCTGTACTTGGCAGCTGTACAAGGGACACTCACATGTATATATTTGACAGTCATACAGAGGACTGTCTGTATCTGTACTTGGCAGCTGTACCAGGGACACTCACATGTATATATTTGACAGTCATACAGAGGACTGTCTGTATTTGCACTTGGCAACTGTACCAGGGACACTCACATGTATATATTGTACAGCCCTATAGAGGAGTGTGTGCAAGTGCTCTATCCAGCTGTACTGGAGATGTACACGTGCATGCGTTTCACAGTCAGAGGACTGTGTGTACTCGGATTTTGCTGCAAATTCAAGATGGCGTAACACCGTGGAATGACCCCCTCTTCAAGTTTAACTCCCACGAGTCGGACTGGTGTTGTCCCAGATTGCCCTCACACTCCCCTGGACCTACTCCCAGGGGGGTAATCTGGGCTGTCTCAGGATGAATGGCCCTTTATTCATTCCCTCCCCTTTTATGAATAATTATGAATGAATGAATAATTAGGGGTTCATTACTCAACAGGATGCCAAGCATTATCAGCTTCATTTGTGTGGATCAGCTTAATGAGGATGGTGCCCAGTGCTCTTCAGGCCGTTGATCTCAGACAAGACAAGCATGACACCCACTCACACTTACACACACAAAGTATACAAGCTGTGGTTATACCATTCCCAGAGTTCAGGGAATAGATCATGTGGAGCATTATATTTTGTTGGGTCAGCACGTGCTGCATGATGCGATTAGTGCTCGTTTCAGTTCCATGCAGTTCATTATAGGAGTGACAGGACTAAAAAGCATCTCCTTATACATGATTATGCTCACACAATATGTTTCCAGATAATGTTTTCTTAGGTAATGGAACATAAACAACTCCATTTCCCTTGGGTCGTTACAATTGGTATAGCACTATACCTTCCCCCGGTCAATTGATTTGGGATACAACCAGCACGACCCCATCGCCCCTTACTTTCCCACCCACCCTATCTCGAACGTATGAGTTGATTACATCCTTATGATGCTCATCAAGGGATTGATGAGTTTAGCACCTGACGCCTTGGCTTCTCCCTGGTGAACGTAGTCAGGAAGCTGCCAGTCCTCTTGTACTCTTCCTGAGTATGGCACTTTGTCCTCCTTACACTTAATCTACCCCAGCAAATTAATCTGGGTTACAACTAGAATGACCACCTGCCCTTACTGTCCAACCCCATTCCATCTCCTTTCTGTTTTATGATCACATTGCAATATTCATTTTGGGAAATTGGAAAAGATTAAAATTCTTGTGGCACAAACATGCGAATCCTCAACAGGTCAAATGTTCATCTTATTCATACAGTTCTCGTAAATCTTATATCATCACCTTGCCTGCCAATCAAAAACTGGAAACAGACTTTGTGTTTTCAAATGTTTAGGATTTTTAGATTAGACACACACACATGTCATTAGTATGACTGCAAAATGCGAATGAAAGAGTCTTTTAATCCTAACTTTATCTGAATCCTACTCTGTGTGTCCTCAGTATAGCTGCTATGTGTGTCCTCAATATATCTGCTATGTGTGTGCTCAATATAGCTGCTATGTGTGTGTCCTCAATATAGATGCTATGTGTGTCCTCAATGTACCTGCTATGTGTGTCCTCAATGTATCTGCTATGTGTGTCCTCAATATATATATGTGTCCTCAATATAGCTGCTATGTGTGTCCTCAATATAGCTGCTATGTGTGTCCTCAATATAGCTGCTATGTGTGTCCTCAATATATCTGCTATATGTGTCCTCAATATATCTGCTGTGTGTGTCCTCAATATATCTGTTATGTGTGTCCTCAATATAGCTGCTATGTGTGTCCTCAATACAGCTGCTATGTATGTCCTCAATATGGCTGCTATGTGTGTCCTCAATGTAGCTGCTATGTGTGTCCTCATATAGCTGCTATGTGTGTCCTCAATATAGCTGCTATGTGTGTCCTCAATATAGCTGCTATGTGTGTCCTCAATTTAGCTGCTGTGTGTGTCCTCAATATAGCTGCTATGTGTGTCCTCAATATAGCTGCTATGTGTGTCCTCAATATAGCTGCTATGTGTGTCCTCAATATAGCTGCTATGTGCGTCCTCAATTTAGTTGCAAAATGCAAATACATGCAATCGTCTGACTGTGAAATGTATTGAAGCATGCACCTCTAGAAAAGCTAGAAAAAGCGCATGCACAAACTCCTTTTTATGAGTGTAAAACATACACATCTAAATGTTCTTAGTTTAGCTGCAAAATGCAAACACTGTACAGCTTATCGTATAGTTTGCAGTGAGGCTTACATTGCAGCTTATGGTGCAGTTTACAATGCAGTATACAGCGGAGCATACAGTGCAGTTTACAGTGCACTTTACAGTGCAGTGCACAGTGCAGCATACGGTGGAGCATGCAGTGCAGCTTACACTGCAGCATACAGTGCTGCTTACAGTTTAGCTTATGGGGCAGCTCATGGGGCACTTTACAGTGCAGTGTACCGTGCAGCTTACAGTGCAAGATACAGTGCAGCTAACAGTACAGCTAACAGTACAGCTTACAGAACAGATAGGGCACAGGCAATTTGTCATCAACAAGACAGACAACTCCAACATTCGGCAGACAGGGTGCACTAATTTAGTTCATCCACAAGACAGACAACTCTGCCGCTCGGCAAACAGGTGTCCGTTTCACAGAGGCGAGATGGCGAGAGTTCGCACTTGCCTGGACAGTGTGAGCATTTCACAGCACACTCTAGCAGTGAGCGGGGCTAGGAAAAGGCGACAGTGTGCTGGACTGACTTGGGGCTCTCTCGCACGCGAAGGGAAATGGCCGGCAGTTTTTACGTCAAGTCATTGGTGCACGAAAGGTAATAACGTTTTCTGATTGGTACGATTATCAAACGATTAAATCGCTCTTTGGCAAGAGGAGAGCTCCAAGAAGTAGTCACATTGTCAATTTGCATTTCACCCCCATTTCTTTATTCCCCTCGTTTGAAAGATTCCTCGCCGCAAGGAGAAGCCGGACACAATGTGTGAGATCTCGCTTGTAAAACTCGCCTCAGGTTGCAGTCAGTTCATATAATCTCCTGACAACATGTCACGATTAGGATTTTGCCCCAAATCACTATATAACCCAGTACGCATTTTGAGCCAGCATTTCATATCAAACTACTAATTGATCAAAAGAACAACTACCCACCAACCATTTTACCTATTTTTGTGGATATCCACCCATGGACATCATCAACAATCTTCAAATACAAGACCTTCCCTTCGGCGAGCATTACATTTCAGGCCTTGGCACTCACCCGTGATCCTATCTTTGCGCCAGCTGGTATACCCTAAATAGTCCCCTTCCTTTCATTTTCATCTGTCTGTCAGACTTGTCCTTTACTGGCCACATGAAAGGAAAAAAGGAGAATCAATTTTCATACACAATACAAATTGTCCAAGTAACCTATTTGTGCCAATCTATAAATACTCGACACCTTTAGCAAGGCCTTGGCGCATCAGTTTTTGGTGTGCAGCCTGTTGAATTGTGTGAAAGGGAAGGCACGCTGTCTGGTAGGAGAACGTAACCACGGTACAGAGCCCGCTACTTTCTCTCCCCACTGTCTCTGCGAACGTTTCTGTTGACCGACCAAAACATTTCTGCCTGGAGAACTTTGGTATTGCGTGGATCCTTTCACGTGTGGTAAGTGTTGGTGGAACTTGGGACCTTAATTCATATTGTCTTCCAAAAAACTAGCACCTAAACCACCTCTTGAGGGCTAGTCAGGGAAGGGGAACAACCCTTTCCAACGCAAGACTGTGAATACTGTAGCTAGGGTAAGCTCCCTTACTGGGAGAGTGCGTTATATACTTGTCTTCATAACACTAAATCTGTTGAAGGCATTACAGCCATGGAGAAAAAAAAAAGTGACGTAATCAAAACTCCCGATGATGATGATGATGATGATGATGATTACAATCTTTATTTCCAAGGGTAACAGATAAGCAAACACACGCTTTTTTTTTCATCTGGCCCTTGCCCTGCTAAGGGACTAACTAGGCATGACTAGCAACCAAAACCTACGGAACTTTTAACAAACACAATAAATCTTCACAAACACATTAAAAAGTTGATGAGTTGTTCCTCCATTAACATTGAGGCGTAGATGAATTTCAAGTCAAAAAGAAAAACAGAATGA
>JADBJO010004125.1:0-22500 GCA_016801955.1 Conus betulinus | reverse complement strand
CACACACGCACGCACGCACACACACACTGGGAATAATAATAGATGCAAAGATAGCGTTACGGATAAGTTTTAAAGCTTGCAGTTTTGACGTCAGAAAGGGGTCGATTCATGTCTTTATATATAGATGATGAGTGATCTCACTGACAGCAGTCATTTATAAAACAAGTGAAAAGACTGCTGTGATTTGGGTTTGATTTTGAGGTCAGCTACGCTCTGGAACATTAACTTGGACCACATTCTGCTTTGGTGCTTAACTCTAACTATGGGGTGTGACCACAGGCATGGTGCTGCGCGTGAGCTGGTTACACAGCCACCATGAGGCCCCTCCTCCGCGCTGACCCCTCCCACTGGCCACACACCATCATTTGGATTTTGTACTTAATCACCGTCAAGGCGTTGTGAGGCCTGTCCTAAGTTTGAGCGAGCATTTCTTGTTAAACTGATGATTGATTTAAAGAGCAACTTTCCACCAATTTTTTCCTTTTTGGAGGAATTTCCACTGATAACATCACATGCAGTCTTCAAATACATGACATTTCCCTTACTTGACGTCACCTTTCAGGCCTCTGCACTCATCCGTGACCCTATCTTTGCGCAACGTGGCAGCCCCCAAACAGTCCCATTCCTTTGATTTTTTTCATCTGCCTGCTTGTACCTTGATGGTCATGGGAAAGAAAAACGAGAAGAATACGAGAAGAGAAGAATCAACTTTCAGACACAATAAAAATTCACAAAACGATCCAACAGCGCCAGTCTTCGCATCAATTTTTGGTGCGCAACTTGGCATGTACCTTGATGGCCATATGAAAGAATACGAGGAGAATCAACTTTCAGAGACAATTAGAAAAAAATCTCAAAAACAATCGAATTGCACTAGTCTATAAAAACTCGACTTCTTAAACAAGGCCTTGGCACATCAATTTTGGGTGTGCAGCCACTGTGGGTTGCGAAAGCGCAGAGTTATTGTTCTTGGGTCTTCAATCTCGGCGCAGATTCGGATTCATTACCTACTCAGAGCGCAGAGTCGATCGGATCGTTGCGAAGACGGGGGTGTTGCGCATCCATTGCACTGCTGGTTCTTGAAGGGTAGCTGCACTTGAACTGTGTCTGTGAAGGGCATTAAGCACTAGGGCAGCTTTCTTAACTGGTCAAGTTGGTCAACAAATATTTCAACATATAATTTTGATCAAACTGTTTGGGGTGAAAACATCGCCTTTTTTCCTACGTGACATTGAGGGTACAATGCAGCTGTCCACGCAGTCCTTCCTGGTGTGGCTGATGCTCACCATTTCTCTGTCGCACGGAGCGGTGTTCACCGCCCAACAAGAGGAAGACTGGGTCAGCTTCACCGAGTCCGTCATGCAATGCTACGGCAGGGTGGGTCTGGCCATAGCAGCGGTCAAGGGAAACGAGACCTGGACACGAGGCTTCGGGAAAGCGGATCGCGAGAGAGATCTTGAGGCCACCAGCTCTCATGTGTTCGGCATTGGCTCTAGCAGCAAGTCCTTCGCGGCCGCCCTGCTCTCCATCGTCCTCAACGACACAGGCAGGTGAGTCCGTTCCCCAGGCGGCCGTGAAGAAGAAACCGTTTTGTGCCGTTTGTATGCAGGCCACTCCTTTTACACCCATTCTTATCTTTTAAAAGGTGAAGAAGTTCCGTGGTGCATTCCATGTCATGTACCACTCACAGTGAAACATGTTCTTTTAGAGTGCTGGGATTTGCATGATCTGAGACATAAACACTTTACGGCAGACTCCATAAAAACAACCTTGTTCACAGATAGTCCCACCAGATGTGATCTTTGAGTTTCAGAGGGCGTTGAACGTTTTTCATCTGATCTAAGATGTTAATGAAGGAAGATCCTTAGCGAAGGCTCCGGTGTGTTTTTAGAAGATGTATTTTAAAGGGTTGAGTGATTTTTTTTCCTTTTTAAATGACGTGAACACGGCGACAGCTCTGGTACGGCCCTTTGTGGTCGGCTGGGCTATAAGCAACATTACTCGCTTACTTACTTAGGTAAGTCAGTCAGGGTATTATTGTGTGGTTGGCTGCTTGCTTGGTTTTTGGTTTGTGAAACAACCGGGGATGGGGCGTGGTGGGGGGGGGAGAGGGCGGGGGGGAGGAAAGTGCAGTTGAGTTCTTCCCTCCTCGTTGAACTATGTGCGTGATTCCGGCCTCACGGCACCATTTGTGTGCAGTGTTTTGGCTGCTTTCATTGACAAACGTCCTGACTAGGACATCTGTCTGCCCAGTGAAAATCAGTGAAGATGATTAGCTTTAGTGAAGGAAGCAGAGAGCTCAGCAGAGTAGACTAGGTCATCTGGCTGCTCAGTGAAAATCAGTGAAGATGATTAGCTTTAGTGAAGGAAGCAGAGAGCTCAGCAGAGTAAATCTGCACTTTCGTCAACATAGCAACACCTGTTCTTCCAACACACACACGCACGCACGCACACACACACACACACACACACACACACACACACACACACACACACACACACACACACACACACACACACACACACACACACACACATTACAAAGATAAGAATGGCGCAGCCAATGAATGTAAGGTAGGTTACTCAAAGTCTGACCCCACGTTGGGTTAATGCGTAGGTCAGACATCTGCAAAGGCGTAGCCAAGAGACCTTCTTCTTCAATTCTCTCATCTTAAGTCATTAATTCATTCATCGATCACCTTTGTATCAGGCGCAATGTGGTCTCAAAAAACTCAGTGGATGTGATGTAGGTATGGACTAGTCCGCACGCAGTGGCACCACCTTGATGAAACTGAAACTGAAACTGATATTATTGCAGGTTTCTTTTATGATCTCTTAACCATGTGAGGATAGTTTACTACACATTTTTCAGAAGGAGCTCTTCCCGCTGTTTCTGCACAGCCGGGTCATGCAGCCTTTTTAGGTCTATTATGCAGCGTTTTGGATTATCATCACTTTGGTTTTCCCCCATTGGTTGTCTTTTTTTTTTTAATCTTGAAGTGAAAAATCAAATGAAATGATCAGATCACACCTGAAGCACAGCATACATTTACCTGCCTCACAGATGACCACAGTTTGACAATCATGAATTGCTGTGCATGTTCTGTAAATTCGCTAGCTTTCTTGTGAATGCGACATCCCCCACCCCCCACCCCCACCCCCCTCCTGAAACAAACCTTTTTTTTTGATTAGGTAACACGTTGAAAGAGTTTGTGTGTTCAGCGTGGTATGCTAACACTAAACTGTAAAACTTGAAAAGGTAATACTTTGGTGGAAGAAACAACATGTACGTGTTGACTTTCCTTCTGCCCTATTGGAGAGTTCTGGTTTAGCCCAAAGTTGGGATAAAAACCCCAGCCAACCTTCTGTGGTACTTTCATACCTGCTAAAACTGGGGAGAAAAAAAACGGCCCCTTTAGGGGGAAAAATAAACAAACAAAGCTAATATGTACATATGCCCTTGATTTAATAACATGAGAGCTGAACTGTTGACATTCTTCAAGAAGATAAGACAAAAGCTGAGATGAGAGCATCAACCATTCTTTTTTACATTTGTTTCCAGTGTAAAAAAAAAAAAACGAAAAATATTTAAAGTTCACCAAAGACACCCATGAAAATGTCATTAAATCAAATAGATACTGCAGGGTGAACAGAAAGTGTCCACATACACAGTAGAATGAAAACAAATGGCATGCTATGAACCGTGACAAGAGAAGCCAAGTGTAAAAGGCATACTATGAACCGTGACAAGAGAAGCCAGTGTAAAAGACATGCTATGAACCTAACAAGAAAAACCAGTGTAAAAGACATGCTATGAACCGTGACAAGAGAAGCCAGTGTAAAAGACATGCTATGAACCGTGACAAGAGAAGCCAGTGTAAAAGACATGCTATGAACCGTGACAAGAGAAGCCAATGTAAAAGACTTGCTATAAACTGCAATAAGAGAAGCCAGTGTAAAAGACATGCTATGAACCGTGACGAGAGAAGCCAGTGTAAAAGACATGCTATAAACCGTGACAAGAGAAGCCAGTGTAAAAGACATACTATGAACCGTGACAAGAGAAGCCAGTGTAAAAGACATGCCATGAACCGTGAGAAGAGAAAGCCAGTGTAAAAGACATGCCATGAACCGTGTCAAGAGAAGACAGTGTAAAAGACATGCTATGAACCGTGACAAGAGAAGCTAGTGTAAAAGACATGCCATGAACCATGACAAGAGAAGCCAGTGTAAAAGAACATTTTATGAACCATGACAAGAGAAGCCAGTGTAAAAGACATGTCATGAACCGTGACAAGAGAAGCCAGTGTAAAAGACATTCTAGATCAGAAACATGAGAATAGGGTCATAACACTCAAGGCCATTTTTTTTTGTTTTACAGCAATGGGTGTGTTAATGGTTAGTTGGAACTTACCGTAATCAGTGATACAGGTTCTGGAGTACATAGCGTTGTTAGTAGGAACGATGTAGGTGTTGGTATACAAGTGGAATATCAATTCAGCATTTTTTCTCTCTCAGTTGCTGGTTCAAAATGAGAAAGAAGTGTTCTATTGTACTGGATGCAGGTAAGGAGAATCACATGGACGAGAGAGTCTGAAGCACTGCTTGGCCTCAGAGAAAATGTCTTTTAGGAGCTTTGAAATATCAGAGCTAGAAACATGTGTTGGAACAGGGGATGGCTTACTTTCGACCAGTAAATCATTTGAAAACAAGAGAGAAAAAAAGTTTTTTTGCGGGGATTTGGTAGAATTTGGTCGGTCAGTGCGCTGTAGTCTCTTTGCAGGATCTACAGAGACCTCTGTGGTTATCATCTAGTTATCATCGTTGCTTTTTCATTATTGTGGTCCTTTTTATCAGTATCATCATTTATATCTTTTAGTTTTCATGTGACTGGTTTTTTTATGTATATGCTGAGATGATCTGTCTCTGTTACTTCTACTTGTTGTTGTTGTTGTTGTGTTGTTGTTGTTGTTGTTCTTCTTCTTCTTCTTCTTCTTCTTCTTCTTCTATATGTGTCCCTATGACACAGCTGAAGTGGACAGCAGAAACTTGTTCCGTCAGTAGGGAGCTTAGTAGTTGGTGTCCTGCGTATGCTGGATGAGAACAGGCGTCACTGAACACCACCAAAGTGGCTGGCAACAGTGCAGTGTCTCCTCCGGTGGTTTGATCATGACGACTGAGGATTGTCAGTGTTGGGGCTGAGGCAGGATGGGCCAAGGCTGTGGCTGTGGACGGGTAGTCGGAATGAGCAGCATGGATTCAATGTCAGAGAGAGAGAGAGGGGTGGGGGGGAGGGGCGAGAGGGAGAAAAAAGGGAGAGAGCAGGAGAGAGCGAGGTGTGTGTGTGTGTGTGTGTGTGTGTGTGTGTGTGTGTGTTGTCACCCCCATGCCAAATGCAGTCGGGAGGGGAGCACACTCTCTCTCTCTCTCTCTCTCTCTCTCTCTCTCTCGTCCCTCCCCCCCCCCCCCCTTCCGATGGCATTCAGAATGAAGGTGACAATATTTGTATACACACACACACACAGGCACGTGCACGCATGCGCGCGCGAGCGCTTGCTGACGTGCAAAAAAAAACACTTTTGATAGGGTTCACAAAGCGAGAGTACGCAGCTGCAGACTGTTGAAAGCTTGTAGTGAGCACAAGTTTTCTGACAGGGTTTGAACAACATAGGACACCCTCAGGGCTCACTTGGACAGCCACTCCAGTTCAGCAAACAAACAAATAGCATCGAAGATAACCAAAACATCCAACCTGTTGCTACCACTTCTCTGTCTCTCTCTGCCTCTGTCTCTGTCTCTGTCTGTCTTTCTGTCTATCTGTCTGTCTGTCTGTCTGTCTCTGTCTGTCTGTCTGTCTGTCTCTCTCTTTCTCTTCTCTCTCCCCACTCGCCCTGTTTCTCTCTCTGTCCATGTCTTCCTCACACACATACACACACTTTCTACACTCCCCCAGTGTCAGTCTCTGTCTCTGTCTGTCTGTCTGTCTGTCTGTCTGTCTGTCTGTCTGTCTGTCTCTCTCTCTCTCTCTCTCTCTCTCTCTCTCTCTCTCTCTCTCTCTCTCTCTCTCTCCACCCCTCCACTTTTCCTACATACTCACCCTTCCTCCCTCTCCAATTGTGTGCTGTACATTATTTTGGATGTGTGTTCTGGCAGAACAATAGCAACTTTTCTTTTGAATATGTAGACTGATCGTTGATTCTTTATACACAATAGAAAATGAAAGTGATTTTCTGCCCCACCCCACCCCTCACCCCCATTCCTGCTCTCCACAGGTGAAACAGAATGTTTTTGTCAGCACCTTCTCGCCTAGCTCGTAGGCAGACACAGATCACAGAGAACACAGAAGAAAACTTCCTTATTGTCTACTGAAATCCACGTCTTGGCTTCTTTAATCTTTTTTCTTTTTTTTTTTTTTTTTTTTTTTTTTTTTTTGGGGGGGAGGGGTGGAGTGGGGGGGATAGGTTGTAACCTTTGTGTTTTCTTAAGTATCGCTGATCTCTTTATTGTTGTTGCCTCTTCGTACTATTGCCTGTATTCAGCCTGCATTCTTCAGCTTATCTTGACAAAGCATCAAAAAAAAAGTCTGACTGTTGTGGGGTGGGGGTGGGGTGGGGTGGGGTGGGGTATCGTCTTCAGGTATTCCTGGGACACGCCAGTCGCGGACATTCTGGGCGAGGACTTCAAGTTCATCAATGACCAGCTGACCCGACAGGTGACCCTTAAAGACGTGCTGAGTCACCGCACAGGTTTGGCCAACTCTGACCTGCCAATCTTTGCCGGCCTCAACACGACGAGAGAGCGGACATGGCGCAGTGAGTTTCTCTGTTTGTTTGTCTGTGTTTGTATGTCTGTGCTATCTTCTGTGCCATCCCAGTGGTACTGCACCTACGTCGCACATTCTGACCCACCCCCCACCCCCCACCCCTATCCATAGCTGCAGTCCAGCCCAACACCAGCAATCCACAGGGAACAGTCACTGTCAAACCGTCAGGAGGCAACCCTCCAGAGAAGACACTGCCTGTCTCAGTCTGTCCGTCTGCTTGCTTCTCTTCTCTTCTCTCTCTCTCTCTCTCTCTCTCTCTCTCTCTCTCTCTCTCTCTCTCTCTCTCTCTCATGAATGAATGAACGTATAAATCAATGAACAACTCCACACCCGCTATCACTTATACGCTTTTTTCTTTCAATGGCAAGAAGACACCAGACTGTGCGAGTTCTCTGAGGTCAGATCCATATAGATCTTCACGTATATGCACACAGATCTTATCGGCGGAACCATTTGATTGACGACATCTAATTATAGCCAGTACCGCAAGGGCCCTGGTACGAAAGGGAGTGCTACAGCGCCATTTTCTTCAGGTCGCCGATTTCTTTTTCCAAGTTTCAGTTTTCAGTTTCTGTTTCATCAAGGAGGTGTCACTGCGTGCGGACTAGTCCGTATACTCTACACCTCATCCGCTAAGCTTTGAGACCACACTGCGCCTGGTTTAAAGCTGATGGATAAATGAATTAACAACTAAGATGAGAGAATTGAAGAAGAGGGTCTGGTGGTGACGACTTAGCGGATGTCTGACCTACGCATTAGCCCAACACGCAGGTCAGCCCTTGAGTACTTACCTAACATTGGTTGTGCCGTTATTATCATTGGATGTGTGTGTTGTGAGTGCACACATGTGCGTGTGTGGGTTTATGGGCAACGGCCAGTGTGTATGTGCTAGTGTATACAGTGCGCGAGCGCATATGCATATGTATGATGTGTGTGTGTGTGTGTGTGTGTGTGTGTGTGTGTGTGTGTGTGTGTGTGTGTGTGTGTGTGTGCAGGCGCGTGTACGCGCTTGTGTTTGTGTGCATGCGCGCGTGTGCACGTGCATATGTATGTGTGTGCGTGTGTGTGTGTGTGTGTGTGTGTGTGTGTGTGTGTGTGTGTGTGTGTGTGTGTGTACGTGATCTGTTCGCAAGCAGCGAGGTTTGCCCCAGTTACTCTGGGACCTACTAACAGGTACAGTTGGAGCTTGTCACCTACATATTAACATACCATAACCGCATCTTCACTTTCTGCTACAACATACCAACATCAGGCAATCTGTAAAGGCACCATTCCATATCTTTCCTGTCTCTGGCATCCACGGATCTAGAAGGTGCTGGATACCACCATGGCTGCGACACACTGTTTTCGTGCTTTCGTTCATCTGTCAGTTCTAAGCTTTTTTTCTTGTCTCCCATCTTCAGTGCCACCTCAGTGGCATTGCACCCACGCCTCTCATTCCGATCCCCCTGTCCACAGCCATAGCCTGACTCGGTCCGGCCTGTTGCAGCCCGGCACCAGGCAATCAGCAGGAAGCAGTCAATGTCAAGCTGTCAAAAGGCAACCCACCGGTGGAGACTCTGCACTGCTGCTGGATGTTCAGTGGTGCCCGTTCTGATCCAACATAAGCAGAGCACTACATACTAAGCCTCCAACTGACGACAATCATTGCTAAGTCACGGAGCCGGCGTGAGTGAGCTCTCCCTCCAGAGGGCGCCACCACGTCCGTCCAACGACAGCCCCCACGGACTTGCCGATACCGGTGACTCTGACGGATTTAAACCAAGGTCATAGACGCTGAGGTCACCATGACAGCAGGGCATGCAGGGCTACAAAATTTGACACTTAAAAAAATGCTCATCGATGAGAATGAGGATGATGAAGATGATGCTACGATTTCCATTTCAGCCTGAGACTGCATGACAGGGCTGTACTCTACGCCTACTTTCAGAATAGATACCAGCGTCAACCCAGGACCGAGTGATACAGACACCTGCAGCATTGGTCAGGGAATTTGAACAACACTCTCAGAGACATATCCATGAAGTGGATAAAAACTCGACTGTGTGGTCCCAGTCTTCCCAACTGAGCCCGTAGCAAACTCAACTCCGGGTAGGAGCCAGTCGGGGTAGAAAATAATTCCACATGGCTCTGATGGAATCGAACCAACGACCTCCCAGCCGGGAGTCGCGACGCTAACTACTTCGCCACGGCAGTTGGTGGTCCTCAACACGATGTCAGAGCAAAGAAAATTGACAGGTCTCTCCATCAGTTTTGATTGGATGGAAACGTGGGCCTTGCAACTTTAACCGAATGGTAAGCAATGGAAGGATCACGTCACTGTCAGCACTCCGCGTTTTATGTCGGCTGTGTTGATTTCCCTGAGTTTTCTGTCTGTTTGTTTGTTTGCTTGTTGTTTTTTTTTTCGTTTGTTGTTTGTTTGTTTCTTTGTGGGGGTGGGAGGGGGCTTAGTTTTCTCTTTTTGTTTGTAAATGTTTACTTTTTGTTTGTTATAGGTTTTTTGTTTGTTTTTGTTTTTGGACATTCGCACGCATGCATGCGAACTTAACTCACTCACTCACTCTGTGTGTGTGTGTGTGTGTGTGTGTGTGTGTGTGAGTGTGTGTGTGTGTGTGTGTGTGTGTGTGAGTGTGAGTGTGTGTGTGTGTGTGTGTGTGTGTGGTAGTATGTGTGTGTGTGTGTGTGTGTGTGTGTGTGTGTGTGTGTGTGTGTGTGTGTGTGTGTGTGTGTATGTATGTGTGTGTGTGTGTGTGTGTGTGTGTGTGTGTGTGTGTGTGTGTGTGTGTGTGTGTTGTAGGGGCTGGGATAGGGTGTTGTATCTTTTTGTTCGTTCATTTGTGGTTTGTTTTTTCTCTTTTGTTTTCTCGCTGCATCATTTTCTGTTCGTGCGACATAGATCGTTGCAGAAGCAGTCTTCACATGGCGAGCAGGTCTAAAATTCCATTTCTCTGGATAGTAGTGACGCTTTCTCTCCATGTGTGACAACAACAGCAACAACAACAACAACAACAACAAAAACAAAAACAAGAAGAAGAAGAACAACAACAACAACAACAACAACAACAACAACAACAAAAACAAAAAGGAAGAGAGAGAGATACGTCCGGATAGCTCCCGGAGATCATCCTTAAAAACGAAATACGAAAATAGAAATAAGTGCTCATTTCCAAGTTCCTCAAGTCCGTTGCCCCTCACAGAGCCACACCGTTTCCTGCCATCGTGGTCCAGTGATTCATTGTCTTTCCCACAGACGCCTCCGACATCTCTCAGTGGCCAAGGCGTTTCGGCAAGAGTTGATCCAACAGTGATTCATTGTCTTTCCCACAGACGCCTCCGTCATCTCCCAGTGGCCAAGGCGTTCCGGCAAAGAGTTGATCCAACAGTGATTCATTGTCTTTCCCACAGACGCCTCCGTCATCTCCCAGTGGCCAAGGCGTTCCGGCAAGAGTTGATCCAACAGTGTGATTCATTGTCATTGTCTTTCCCACAGACGCCACCGTCATCTCCCAGTGGCCAAGGCGTTTCGGCAAGAGTTGATCCAACAGTGATTCATTGTCTTTCCCACAGACGCCTCCGTCATCTCCCAGTGGCCAAGGCGTTTCGGCAAGAGTTGATCCAACAGTGATTCATTGTCTTTCCCACAGACGCCTCCGTCATCTCCCAGTGGCCAAGGCGTTCCGGCAAGAGTTGATCTACAACAACCTGCTGTACACGCTGGTCAGTCGGGCCACGGAGGTGCTGGGGAACGGGTCCTGGGAGGACCTGCTGCACGCTCGCCTCCTGCAGCCCCTGGGCATGTCAAACAGCGGCATCATCGGCCAGACGGTGTCAGTCTCCGACGATAACTTCGCCAAGCCTTACGTCAAGCTGGGGGGTCAGACGGTTGTGTCTAATTCCACCATATACAGGTACGGTGAACTGTTTGGAATCTACGAGGGTGAGTCTGGGTTTCCAGCGTCATTGATAGCATGTCAGCATTACAAATAAGCACAGAAAAGAAGGTCGGGCAGTAAGGCTTGTCTGATACATAATATAAAACAGACAGGTCTCCACCTTCCCCCTATGAATTTTATCTAACCGCAACAACACAAAAACAACAAACACCCTCATTTTTCAGTCACATGACCAGGGTTCGACCATTGGTCGTGTGCACTGAACTCCAGTTCACCCAGTAGCAACACCACCGCTGATGAAGACGGACGGCCGTCTGTCAAAAGCTCTAAGTAAGTGTTTGTTTCCCAGCTCAGTGACCTGTAGTCGTTATGTCTACCCCTCAGCAGTTAAAACTTTCACAACGTCTCCTACGCGATTTCGACCGGACGGTCATCAAGATTTTTCGTGAACTGGAAGGAGCGCACCGAGCCTTAGCGAGATTTCGAAACCATCTGCATTTCACGCTAAACTGTAAACATCACGGTGTCGTACCGACCAACTTAAAGATCAAGTCATTAGTCAAAGGTAAAGCTGCAAGCAACATCTTATTCCGTACGGAACGGGCCCTGATGAACGAACGCGTGAAGCAGATTAATCTGCGGATCGAGGGATTAGAACAACATATCCCTCCCTCTTCTATCAAGGTGAGTGCAAACGTTCGGACCGAGATACTAGTGGAAGTGAAGGCCTGGCTCCAGTCAACTCAAAACTTGAACAAAATGCGCAAGCGCCAAAGGAAGAAGTTTGAGAAACTAATGGCGAGGTCGAAGCCTGACAAGAACGATCAGATTCCAATCGTACCTGTGACTGATGAAGAGACGCGCAGGGTGAAGACGAGATGGGTTGTGAATCTATCAGAATGTGAACTGTTTGACTCTGAACAGCGAGTGCTGGAAAAGGGACTCAATTTCGCTGTGACCCCGGACAAACTCCCTATTGTGGACTACATCACGTGTATCGAAACCGCCTGCAGACAGATAGGCCCACATACAGAAGCAGCATCCAACCTGAGGTCAGAATGTGTCAACATCCTGAAACAAGCACAACCACTGAAACCCAACATTTCTGTGGAGGAGAGGCAAGCGTTAGCCCAACTTAAGAAAGATGACACAATCATGATACTCCTGGCCGACAAAGGCCAGTCCACGGTCATCATCCCCAAGTCAATGTACCATGACAAAGCCAGCCAACTGTTGGATTACTAAAAAATCTACCAGCCTCTCAAGAAAGATCCCACAACAAGCTCAAGGATCCGCTCAAACGTCTCAAGGAGGTGGGCAGACTTTCCCTTGACCTTTACAGAAAACTATACCCATCAGCCACTGATGTCCCCAAGTTCTATGGCCTTCCAGAGGTGCACAAGAAAAATGTCCCTCTCCATTCCACAATCGCTTCCAGAGGTTCCCTCATGTATGAGACGGCAAGATTTGTGGCAGACATCCTGTCTCCTTTGGTTGGCATGACTGAGCACCACATCACCAACAGTGCGGACTTGGTTCAGAAAAATTGGCAGACTACACCCTTTCTCCTGATGAGTGTCTGGTATCATATGATGTTTTGGCATTGTTCAGCAGCGTTTCCATCAAACAAAACATCCACATCATCAAAGCAAGACTCCAGGCTGACGACACTCTGGTCCAACGTACATGGACAGCATCTGCGAGCTCCTGGCTTGCTTCCTCAACACCACCTACTTCACGTTCTAAGGGCAACTTCTATCAACAGATGGCCAGAGTGGCCATGGGCTCTCTAGTCAGCCCCATTGTAGCCAACCTCTTCATGGAGAACTTCGAGGAGAAGGCCCTGGCGTATTACCACTCTCCTCCACGCTATTGGGGCCGCTACGTGAACGACACCATGACTATCCTCAAGCGGGTGCTGGTGGAAGACTTCACTAACCACTTGAACAGTCAACACCCTGCTATCAAGTTCACTCATGAGGTGGAGGAGAACAACTCGATTGCCATGCTGGATACACTCATCACACAGACTGATGACAGCCTCTCCTTCAGTGTGTACCACAGACCTACCCACACAGACCAGTACCTGCAGTTTGAAAGCCACCAGCCACTGGAACACAAACTTGGAATGATACGCACCTTCACTCATTGGGCCAACACCATCTGCTCTACTCAGGGTGCCAAAGACCAGGAAATGGAACACCTCAAACTGGTTCTCACCGTGTCGTGCTACGAGAAGTGGGCGTGGAACATCCCGGCCAGCAAGAAGATCACACCGCATCCTACCACCAAGCGAGACCAAACTAGGCGTAAAGGACATGTCACCATCCCCTATGTCTGCGGTGTGACCGAAGCATTGAACAGGAAGATCAGGAAAACCGGCATCTCCGTTCATCCCAAACCCATCATCACCATCTGCAGCCAGCTGGTCGCCCCCAAAGACAAAACTGACAAACTGGACAAGTCTGGAGTCATCTACCAAATAGACTGTCGTAACTGTAAAGAGAACTATGTTAGGGAAACAGAGAAACCTTCAAAAACGCTTGACTGAACATGAAAGAGAATCATCACCAGTAGGCGTCGACCTACACGCCCAGCAACATCAGTTTGAATATGTTGACATCAGCGTTCTCGACCGTGACAATAGATGGTTTCAGCGTGGGGTGAAGGAGGCTATCCATATTGCTGCCAACAACCCCACACTCGACCAGGATTGGGGCAGACATATCTTGCCACCTGTGTACAACACCCTCATTGTTCAGTCACATGACCAGGGTTCGACCCGTCTCTGTCTGTCTGTCTGTCTGTCTGTCTCTCACTCTCTCTCTCTCTCTCTCTCTCTCTCTCTCTCTCTCTCTCTCTCTCTCTCTCTCTCCCCGATGGATTTGATCGAACTGCAACAACACAAAACACGGTGGAAAGTAAGGCTTTCCTGATGCACAGTAGGAAACAGGCAAGTCTCTCTCCATCAGATTCCATCTCACTGTAACGATCAGAGCAAAGAGGAATCTGAGAGTCTGGGAAAAGGAAGGAGGTTTCGTCTGCAGCATGAGCTGCACCAGAACAGCCAGGTGTGTATCCACCAGGCCAAGCTCATACATCGGGGGAAAGAGATAGGAGGATTGCCAACTAAGCTGTACAATTGACTTCCCCCACCCCCTCCTTTCTCTGTCCAGGTGTCTCATTTCAAAGGCGCTTTCAAAATCAACAGCTACATAGGTATTTAAACTATAATCCACTGTCACTGTCAAGCACATTTTTGTGGCTGACCGGTATGTTGTCTATGAAGTGCTTTCTGGGGTGGGAGTGAGGGGGTGGGGGGGGACAATTGGTCTTTTTCCGATCTGGCGAACCTATCGCTGTTTATTACTTTTCAGATGCCTTCCATCGCCAGTATGACTAGTTGTATAGAATGTGCACCATCAGCATGACTAGTTCTATAGAGTTTCCACCACCAGCATGACTAGTTCTATAGAATGTACACCACCAGCATGACTAGTTCTATAGATGTACACCACTTTTTTTGCTGTCCCAACCTCTGCGCCACCTCAGAGGCAGTGCACCCACGCCGCTCATTCCGACACCCTGTCCACAGCCACGGCCCGGTCGGCCCCGCCGCAGCCCCGGCACCGGCAATCCACAGGCAGCAGTCAATGTCAAGTCGTCAAGAGGCAACTCACCGGAGGAGACACTGCACTGCTGCCGAGTCACTTCAGTGGTGTTCAGTGGCGCCTGTTCTGATCTAACATACGCAGGACACACCTACTGAGCCCCCTACTGACGACAATAATTGCTTAGTCGCGGAGCCGGCGTGAGTGAGCTCTCCCTCCGGAGGGCGCCACCACGTCCGTCCAGCGACAGCCCCCATGGACCCGCCGATACCGGTGACCCGACGGAACCAAACCCAAGGCCACAGACGCGGAGAGGACATCGAAACTGAGGTCACCATGAGAGCAGGGCATGAAGGGCCACAGAATTTGAGACTTTTTTTTATGCTGATCGATCGATGAGAATGAGGATGATTATGATGATGCTACGGATTTCCATTTCGGTCTGAGACTACATGACAGGGCTGTACTCTACACTTCCTTTCATAATATATCCCGGCGTCAACCAGGCCCGAGAGATACAGACACCTGCAGTGTTGGTCAGGAAATTTGAGCACACTCTCAGAAACGCATCCATTAAGTGGATGAAACTCGACTGTGTGGTCCCAGTCTTCCCAACTGAGTCCGCAGCAAAACTCAACTCTGGGTAGGAGCCGGTCGGGGCAGAAAAACCCACATGACTTCTGATTCCTGCTCCCTGTGGATTGTTGGTACCAGGACAGCGGCGGGGACGCGCCATTCTGTGGCTGTGGACGTTGTGTTGGAATGAGCGGCCTGGATGCAATGCTAACTGCTCCCTGTGGATTGTTGGTACCGGGGCAGCGGCGGGACGCGCCATTCTGTGGCTGTGGACATTGTGTTGGAATGAGCGGCCTGGATGCAATGCCAATGAGGTGGCAAAGAAGACTGGATAGCAAAAGAAAAAAAAACACCCATAAAAACAAAGAAGTCTGAAAAGTTCCTCAACATTTCTCGGTAGGGTGGGGGAATGGGGAAGAGAAGGGAGAAAGTGTGTGTGTGTGTGTGTGTGTGTGTGTGTGTGTGTGTGTGTGTGTGTGTGTGTGTGTGTGTGTGTGTGTGTGTGTATGTGGGGGGGGGGGGGGGTAGAGGCAAAAATCTATTAAAAACGAATCATCTCGTACATCCACCCATAGAACATTTGGGTCCTCCTTTTTTACAGCTGCGTTGGCTCTTTGGAATGTTCCTCCAAGTCACGGTCATTCACTCCGAACAAGCAGACCCCTGGAACACTGCCTTGCTGCCCTGACACCTTCAAGCACTCTCTGTTCTGTGAGGCATTTAAATCAGTCCACGCTGCCATAACAGATCAGAATCCCCCCCCCCCCTACCCCGCTCCTTCTCTCCTCTCAACTGGTTCTGAACTGGTTGATATTACTCGAGTTCTACTCTGGGAATAGACGTTTCACGAGCTGTTGTGCGTTGGTTGCTGATCACCAAGTTCATCCATGCTGGTCTTGTCACTTTTGTGGAGCCAGTAAAGGACATTGGGACCTTCACTCAAAGGGGCCAAGGACAGCCCCTTGCATTTGCGGGACACGCTCAACAGCAGATCACAACAAAGATTTTAAAGTTCCACACACTTTACTCTTTGCACCCGACATGTGACAGAAAATACAAAAAAACCCATCCAAAGACAAGGGGAAAATGGGACAGAATCAGCTGTTCTGACCCGAAAGAAAATTGCACCTGTTTGTAACCCTTTCATCCTTGGAAAAAATGGGACGGACTTAACTGACCTGACACAAAAGAAAAATTATACCTATTTCTGATCCTTTCCGTCATTGGAAAAATGGAAAAAAAAAAACAGCTGAATTCACCCACCCACAAGAAAATAACACCTACTTCTATCCCGCCTGTCCTTGGAAAAAAGGGAAAGAATCAGTTGATCTTGCAACAAAAGAAAACTGACACCTAATTCTACCCTTTGTATCCTGACACCCACTCTCATTTGCAGCATGTATTTAGATTGTGTAAAAACAGCCCTCAGCACCTAGGGTCCGCACAAAATTCTAGAGAAAGGAACAGTGAACAGTACTTTATTACTGAAGTGGCACACTCTCTCTGAGAAGAGTTAACTCTGAACAGTTTAGTTTTTAATATCTGTTGTTATTGTTGCAATAGATATGCACAAATATTAAAATTTTGCAAATAACATTTTTTTTTGCTCGGTAAATGCGTCTGTTCATGCTTGGTTTAGTAAATTATTCCATTAATAACATAAGATATATTTTTAGATATGATAAATTCCACAAAATTCGGCCACCGTTCATTGAAGATCATAGGAAAGAATTCTTGAGACTTATTAAGGTCCAACTTTGACTCGGAGAAAGCTGTTGATATAACACACACACACACACACACACACACACACACACACACACACACACACACATACCACCACCACCACCACCAACAACAACAACAACAACAACACAACACAACGATACCATTGGAATACCCCTCACTCTGTGTGTGTGCGTGTGTGCGTGCACGCGTGCGTGCATGCGTTTGTGTGCATGTGCGTTCGTGCGTGCGTGCGTGCGTACGTGTGTGCGTGCGTGCGTATGTGCGTTCGTGCTGCGTGTGAGTGCGTGCTGCGTGCGCGTGTGTGCGGGTGTGCGCGAGCGTGCGTGCGCGCGCGCGCCCGTGTGTATGTGTGTGTGTGTGTGTGTGTGTGTGTTGTGTGTGTGTGTGTGTGTGTGTGTGTGTGTGTGTGTGTGTGTGTGTGTGTGTGTGTGTGCTGCATATGTGTGTATGTGTACGGGTGCGTGTGTGTTTGTTTGTTTGTTTTTGTTTGTTTTGTTGTGTGTGTGTGTGTGTGTGTGTGTGTGTGTGTGTGTGTGTGTGTGGCAGCCCTCACCATTTGGACGCCAGCGGCGGCATTGCCTCCTCAGCGGACGACATGGCCAAATGGCTGCTGCTGCACGTCAACAAGGGATGGTCGCGGATGGGTGGTCAGGTGCTCAACCCTACGCTCATGAGGCAGATGGCGACCGCTCATATTGACTTGCCCGCCCATTGGCAGAGCGCTTACAGCCTCACCAACCCTCCGTACCCCGTGGACTACTCAGTACTAGGCTATGGCTGTGGCTGGATGACCGCTTCGTACAGAGGTGGGACACACACACACACACACACACACACACACACACACACACACACACACACACACACACGCACGCACACACACACACAAGAAATCAAATGGAAGGGATTGATGGGAGGAATAGTGGAGGGGGGGGGGGGCGACTGGTGTTGTTCAGGTTATCGTGCTTACTTTGTTTGTTTTAATCTCGAATCACAAAACTGTCGGGGCGAAAGTATGACACAGTGTTGATCATCAAGGATGTTCAATATCATTCGAGACATTGATCGGACAGTGTCTGTCTGTCTGTCTGTCTGTCTCTCTCTCTCTCTCTCTGTCTCTCTCTCTCTCTGTCTCTCTCTCTCTCTCTCTCTCTCTCTCTCTCTCTCTCTCTCTCTCACTTTCCATTATGATTTCAGTTTTTCAGCAGCTTATTTTCTTACCCAGTTTTCTTCTCAGTTTACTTTTCTACCTTCACTGGCTGCGTTGAGATGCCTTTCAGGTCTGTTTTTCAACACTTGATGTTGAGAATGCCATAAACTATAGACTGAGCTGTACCTCCATTTGATGCCGAGGGAGCAATGACACAATCAGCCGTTTCCCACTGATGAGTCAAAACCAGTGGACGAAAGGAGTCTGGAAAAGTGCTATAATTGGTTCTGTCTTCGAGCTGGACTCTGATAGTCCCCATACGCTGCTAGTGAGGGACTTTACATCTATAATCAACCCCCCTCTTTTTCAGTCCAGTTTCCTTTCTTTCATAATCTTCTCGCCCTCAAAGTTGGGTTTTCAACGCCCATCTTGCACTGAACTGGATGACGATACGTGGTTGCTCCTTCATTTTCGTTGTCCTGAGTGTTGCGTATCTTGCCTGAAGAAGACCAAAGAGGTCAAAAAGTGTCGTGTTTAGTCTTGTGATTCGTATGCCTACTTTTTTTTCGGCGGAGTCTTATCAAAAATGTTCAAAATTTGTTCAGATTTTAGCCTGCAGCCGCCTCAGTTTGCAACTCGATCTCATATTATTGTTTGGTCAATCGATGTTTTTTTTAGGAGACCCAACGTGATGAGGTGGGAGGTCAGGGGATATTTGAGTTCTATTTCCGGCCAGGAGCAGAAACCTCGTACATGCTGGTCACCTTCGCCAATGTCTCTAGCGGGATGTTCTGCACAGTTCTAGCAGCAGTTGGCACTTACGTGATGGACACTACCCGACTTACTTCACAGTAGAGCTGACCACTTTGACTGTTGACACCTTGAGAGAGAGAGATCTGTGTGTGTGTGTGTGTGTGTGTGTGTGTGTGTGTGTGTGTGTGTGTAAACAAAGTAGATAAACCTCCAAACAGGTAAGTTTAAAATGTTCCAGATTCTTGGCTTTAATTGCGTTCCTGAGGGGGTACAAAACTGTAAAGGTATATAAATGTACTTACATATAAATGGATAAACATTCAAATAACGATAATATCATGTACCTCTATCTATCTGTAGCTATCTACCGATCTATGTATATCTCTCATTCTCCTCCTATCTAAATCTGTCTATCTATCGATGTATGCATACATAATCAATAAGATCAGAAAGAACGCCTAGTAAGACAATACTTCTCTTCAGAGACTAAAAACATACACCGCCATCTTTTCCACTAGCATTACCATCGACCAAATGACACTGTGATCTCTCTCGTGTCCAGGCTCTCCACTGATATGGCATTCGGGGTTCTTTTTCGCCTACACCAGCCACCAGGCTGTCCTGCCAGACCAAAACGCGGGCTTCTTCGTCGGCTGCAACGGGCCCTACTCGCATCAAATCGAAACTCTGATCTTCTTTTATGTCGCTGACCTGCTAATGAACAAAGAGCACTGGCTCAACGTCACCAGTGCCTGCCAATACCCCTCAGCATGGGCCAAAAGTCTACCCCTGAGCGGACCGACGACGAAACGGAGTTTGAGGAGCCACAGCGCTACGCGGGATATTACAGGCACCCGCTCTTTGGCAGCGTGCACGTGACGCGCAACGGATCTCGCGGGTTGAACATCCGGTACGGTCATTTGGAAGGGAGGCTACTCCGAGGGCAGGAGGACAACGTGATGAGGTGGGAGGTGCAGGGGATATTTGAGTTCTATTTCCGGCCAGGAGCAGAAACCTCGTACATGCTGGTCACCTTCGCCAATGTCTCTAGCGGGAACGTGTTCCAGAATATCCAGGTGGACTTGGAGGGAGAAGCAACAGAGAGTTCTTCCGCTGGGTGACGGCCGAGGAAAGTCTCTGAGAGCGATGCAGGCATGGAGTGAAGAGTGTGGCGATCCTGCTCTTGTTCTGTTTTCTCCCATGTGCATGTCTGTCACAAGACGAAAGTGTACTCAGTCTCTGTCTCCCTCTCTCTCTCTCTCTCTGTCTCTCTTCTCTCTCTGTCCCTCTCTCTCTCTCTCTCCTCTATGAGCGGTGATTGTATTTATTATGGCTTGGATACGCGCTTCTAGCGTTATGTCCAGTCATTGTCTTGGTCAATGCCACACTCTCTACTGTATTCTTCTTTTTGAGAATTATATGTAGTTTTAGTTCAATAATCTGCTCATGGGAGACAAGGCGTGATGTGTTACCACTGACCATACCAAGATCTCTGTTTGAGTGTTATGTACACTTCGTGACTTGTGTCCAGTCTCATCTGCGTATGTTTCTCCAACTTCATTAAAAAAAAAAAGTACATGTACAAACACCATTCTCCATAGAAGAATTATAGCCCCCTCCCCCCACCTGCGCCCCCCTGCCCCCCCCCCCCCCCCCCCCCCCCCCCCCCCCCCCCCCCCAAAAAAAAAAAGCCGAAAAAATCCTTTTCATTTCATAGCGTGTTACTTGTGTCCAATATAAACACGCACGCACACACACACACACACACACACACACACACACACACACACACACGCACGCACGCATGCAAAGCACGCACACACAAACACACACAGCTACACGCGCACACACACACACACACACACACACACACACACACACTAGCACTGTCAGGCACGCTAAGACCTGAACTAGCTAAGGAAGGACAGTCAGACTTATAGACCTACAGTACGTGACACTCCGACTCAATAAGCAGTCCAGAAACAGATGACCAGTTCACGCACATATAATTTCATTCAAAACAACGACACTGGGATCCATGGCGTTGAATATTCCGCTCACCATCCACACAATCACTCTCTCTCAAACTCAAATATTCAACTCCTTGACACGATTTGCACACAGATTTCTAGTCACACCCTCCTGCACAACAAAACTAACATTAGGTTATGAAATTAAACTAATAACTGAACTTAGTTCGGGTCAAATCCCAATGTGCCCAACCTGGTGTGATGTATCGCTACCATGCAATGCAACCCACATGGCCGATAACACCTTGGCTATTGGCCCAACAGGACACCATGAATCCGAGATCTACTCAACAAATTCACTTACAGGCGCATACACAAGCCAGCAACCAGGGAATGAACTCCGACAAAATGACAGACTAGTGACTAATATAGAATGCCCAAAAACTACAATTCTGTAACACAATGACAGACCAGTGACTAATATAGAATGCCCAAGACTACAATCCTGTAACACATACATGCAACATTAACTAAACCGGGTTACATTCCAACAACTAGGCACTTAAAAGCGCTCGTGACCAATTGATAATCCAATAACTGGGTTGCTATCAAACACTCGCACAGAACGGCCCAACCAAGTTATCCAAAATGTAAGATATGTTTATCTAAATGTCTCTTGCCACCATACAAAAGACAAAAATCATCTTGAAAACCCATGCAGTTGCGACACACACAAGCAAGGACTAATCAACCAACACTAAACCAACTGCGCAATGGTATTAACTAAATAAATTTAAAGTCACTAAGGATCTTCTGCTGGTGTCTGTCACACACTGAGTAGTCCATCCACGACCGACGAACGATGGCTCACTCTCTTGACTCTGGGAATCATGTCCAATGCCGTTACCTCAAAACAGCCCCTGTTCGACGTAAACATTCACGTGTACTACTTGGAACCGTCTCATCAACAGGAACAGTAGCCCACGCTATGCCACTCCTCGCACATGGATCCCGTCACCAGCCAAGGCGGGAGTACAGGGAGACATCTGTGGGACATATATAGGCGCATCTCCCACTAAGAATCTATCATGAATCCCATAGGACCCCACACATACTAAATTCACATTCATCATGAGCACAACACGTGGGAGTCGAAGTCATTACTGTTAGATGTTCCGTCTCTTAAACTAACCTATTCCAATCATACGATACACCCAACGACATCCTTATCCAAATTAATAAACCAGCATTAGCAACTAGCCTTAGTCTAATTTCATCATTCATGTATAAAAAAAGAAAGATATTTCCAGACAGACTATATGCAGCTTATTTTACAAGACATCAGTGCCATACAGTAGTATAAAATAAAAGTCAAACTTCAGTCTGACTCAAACCCATAGCCAGGTCCGACTCCATATCCACTATTACGTACTTTCTTAGATAGCAGAACAACCCAGAAAAAAAAAACATGCATGGCTTCCAACACAAATCCCAACGTCAGGAACAAGGTCCAAACGTCTGTAACTTGGAAAACAAGAGATAAACTGATGCAGATACTTATTGCCCAAAATAAACGTCGGTCACTGCCACTGCTGTAAACATCACTTACAACTTACAGCCTATGTCCGAACCGTGGGACCACACACACACACACACACACACACACACACACACCACATCACTACCCCCAAACACTCCCAAGGCTGTCAATCTATGTTAAAGTGTTGATCTTCAGCTAAAATATCCAGCTGGCATACTCCAACTGACTGAGCAATGCACACAAGATTGACAAACAGCCTCAACAAACTACGAATCATATACGACTTAAACCCAACGATTCACAACAATGGGCTGCCTCCCCTGGTTAACTTCCAGGCAAGGTGTCAACAGTACTAGCAACCGCACAGTTCCCGTGACTGAAACTATGAAAGATCACACGAATGAATGTACTTACACATGCACAAAACGCCCTACG